>JAJEJO010003604.1:32582-152072 GCA_020662805.1 Glaucomys volans | reverse complement strand
AAGAAGAAGAAGAAGAAGAAGAAGAAGAAGAAGAAGAAGAAGAAGAAGAAGAAGAAACAACATGCATAAATTAGGTGAAAATGTAAAACCATTAGGGCATTCATGCCTTCTTCTGGGGACTTATGCAAGTAGCTCGGTTTAATTGAAAGGCTCATCACCTTCAGGTCCCTTGAGAGAACCAATCTGAGAGTCGGAGAGTCCGGGGCTGGTTGGTGCTCACACCTAATCAGGTACCAAATGAAAGTGGAGTCTGTGTAGCATTGCAACAGATCATCTTCAAACTGTGTATTTGTCATACTTAAGCTAAGATGGTGTGCCTTGTACTTGGCCTGATCCTTTAGCATAAGGCTGAAAATTACAAACTGAAAATGAGAAAGTGAAGGTTTTTCAATGCAGACTCCACAGTGACCAAATTGACCTCAACCACAACAAACCTTTCTTCTTTGCATGTCATGCAAAAACACACAATGGTAAGCTATTCTTGATCCCCAACACCACAAAATAACACAATAAAATAGTAAAGTTTTTTTGGGGGGGCGGATACCAGGGATTGAACTAAGGGGCACTCAACCACTGACCCACATCCCCAGCCCTATTTTGTGTTTTATTTAGAGACAGGGTCTCACTGAGTTGCTTAGCACTTTGCTTTTTGCTAAGACTGGCTTTGAACTTGGGATCCTCCTGCCTCAAACTCCAGAGGGGCTGAGATTACAGGTGTGTACCACACCGCACCTGGCAAAATAGTAAAGATTTTACACACTTTTCTTTAAGTGAATAAAAAAAAAAAACTCTGTATAGACAGTTTTGTGTAAATCAATTCTTAGTTTGTGAGATTTTTCTGTACCCGAGTAAAATGCCCAATTTATCAAGCTGGAAAAGCTAAAGCACCCCAGTTGTACTGCCTGATTTGACTGTCTATAAAGTGAATGTAAATTGGTGGTTTGGCATTGTGTTACAGGAGTTTTCAAGTGGCAAATGGCATGAACTTGGGGCCATGGGGCTATTCTTTCAATAGCTTCCTCCTGCAGCCATAAATAGTTAATTCAGGGCTGGGGCTGTAGTTCAGTGGTAGAGTACCTGCCTAATAGTGTCCTGGGTTCAATCCCCAACACCACTAAAAAACTGACAATGATAATAATAATAATAATAATAAATTATTATTATAAAATAAATCTATTATTATTTTATTTGTTAATATTTAATATTAATATTTATATATTATAAAATAAATATATTGTAAATAAATATTTATAATATAATTATAAATATAATAATAATATAATTATAGTTATATTATTATTACTATTTCTCTAGTAATTAGAAATAAAATGGGGAGGATGCCATTTACACAAATTATGAGTAAAAGTTATTTAATTTTTTTTTTTTTTTTGGTACCAGGAACTGAACCCAGGGATGCTTAACCACTGAGCCATACCCCCAGTCCTTTTTATTTTTTATTTTGAGACAGGATCTCCCTAAGTTGCTTAGGGCCTCACTAAATTGCTGAAGCTGGCTTTGAATTTGCAATCCTCCTGACTCAGCCTCCAGAGTAGCTGGGATTACAGGCATGCACCACCACATCTGTCAACTACTCAATTTTTTAAAACATTAAAATGGTTTCATGAGATGGTTTTTTAGAACATTCAAGCAGCAATTTATTGAGTTACTTGCTTGTGTTTGGGTATTAAAATGTATAAACAACGACACTTTCACTAACCAATGGAGTATTCATATAAAAGAAAATTCATCTGAGAAAAATTAACTACTTTTAAACAAAATTAATAGATGAAAAGAAGGCTTTATGTTGTCTGTAGTTGATTTTAGTAAAGCACTCATATATACATATCACTATTACATTCAGATATAATTCTATACCTGATATCTTAAACTTCTTTTTTAAACTAAAAGTTATATATTTAAAGATTCTTAGGTTTCAGGTTAATTTTCATTTCATTTTTCATTTTACTCTTCTCTTTTTTATTTGTTTCTGTTTTTGTTTTGTTTGTCTATTTGGTTGGTTTTCGTGGTACTGAGGTTTGAACCCATGGGCACTTTACCACTAAGCTACATCCCCAGTCTTTTTATTTTAAGACAGGGTCTTGCTAAGTTGCTCAGGCTGGCTTTGAATTTTCTGCAGTCCTCCTGCCTCAGACTGTCAAGTACAGCTGGGATTACAGGCTGTGCCACCCACCCAACTTCTCTGTTTTTATGAAATGCTACTCATTTTTTTCTGGCAGAAAATCGAAGAAAGTAATAAGTTAGTACTATTACTAACTTCAAGCCTACCTTTAAAAACATTAGCATGGGCTCCACCATCTAATGTCAATAAGCTCTCATTTTTAATAGGATAAGAAAAGAATGTTGCATTTAATTGAGAATTACCATTTGATGCAATGTCAAATTAACAATTTTCAAATAACTATCATGTAATACACACTGAATATAATTCAGGCATTTGTTTTACTCAGCTTTTTCACTGCTGTGACCAAAAGACCTGATACAAACAATTTTAGAGGATGGAAATTTATTGGGAGCTCATGGTTTCAGAGGTCTTGGTCCATAGATAGCCAGCTCCATTCCTTAGGGCTCAAGGTGAGGCAGAAGATCGTGGTGGAAGAGTGTGTTGGAGGGAAGCAGCTCAAATGATCATCAGGAATCAGAGAGACAAGGCTCAGTTCACAAAATATATACCCCAAAGGTGTGCCCTCATGACCCACCTCCTCTAGCCACACCACCCCCACCCTCCAGTTCCCACTCAATTAATCCCATCAGGGAATTAATTCACTGATTGGGACAAGACTTTCATAACCCAATCATTTCTCCTCTATATCTTCTTCCATTGTCTCACACAGGAACTTTGGGGGACACCTCACATCTAATCCATACGGCTTCTTTGGTTTAAAAGCAAAACCAGTTCAGAATTTTGCAGCATCTCAGTCTCAGCACCACATTCATTTATTCATTCCAGTGCTATTTATTGAGCTTATGACATGCCAGACACAATATTAAAAACAAGATATTAAAAGACAAATAGATGTATATGCATGGACCCTGGCCTCTAGAACTTGGACCAAACAATACTGAATGAATAGATGAAAGAGCTGCTCACGAAAGCTTTCTAACTGGCAGCATGCCAGGTATCAAAGAGTTCATAATATGAACCTTTCATTTAAAGCACGGTCACATCACCCAGGTGTGGCGGCAGGCACGTGGAGTTTCAGCTTTCCAGAAGGATGGGGCAGGAGGATCGCTGGAGCCAGGAACAGAAGACCAGTCTGGGCAATATAGCAACACCTCTCCAGAAAACAGAAGCATGACCACATTTTATGCTGGTCTGTGAGTGTTCAGTACATACACTAGTGCCTGTAACCAAGTCAATTTGATTTGACTTATTCAGTATGATTTTATGTAATTACATAAATACTTTACAAAACAGAAATATGTAAAGTGTATTACCTTCTCTTTGTCTATTAATCTTGCAGCTCTGTTTAAATGCAGCTAATTTTTTTCTAGTTTTCTTCTTTAGTACAAAAGCTTTTTTTAGTCATCAAAATAATATCATAGTTATATATATGTTTTGCTTGCTCTGATACATGTTCAGTATTTTTTAAGAACACTTTAGCTCAACTTATCATTCCTGGATGAGAAACACTAGTCTACTTCCCAAACATGTTATTTCCCAGTAGGAAGTACTAGGTCATCTCTTTTCTTGGCCCAGAAGGCACAAATTATCCAACTATGGAGAGAAGAGGTTTTGTTGTGTGTCTGGCATCTGATTTTTATTCTCTGCCTAGATTTATTCCATGAAAAATATACTTGGAAAAACTGAGAGAAATGGAGTCAGTGGTCCAGGTAATTTTGAAAAATCCAGCTCCATTCATGTTCCTTTCTCTAACTTGTCTTGGGCCTAATGCTTGAAAGAACAGATGAATCTCATACCCCAGACAGTCTAGGGAGTTAAGCATTCTAGAGAAATGCTAGTGAGCCATAGTGGCACACAAGCCCCTGTGGCTGACTGAAGGTACAGTCAGGCCAGAAAGGCACTCTTTCTTTTTTTAGGAGAAAAAAACACACTCAACTTTATTTACTTCCAGTGAACAAGCACAGGGGAAATCACAGGAGATAGATTGTCCCTAACTCATCATTTCACCTTACACATCTTCTCCATTATTTCTAAAGACCCCATCCAGTTTCTAAAAGCCAGACACAGCATGAGTAAGCAAAGAATCAGGATTGATGTTGGAATTTACGCTGAATAAAGAGGAAAATTAGGATTTGGCTTGGATAAAGGAGAGCAAAAAGGTAATGGAAGCAGTTGATTGTGGATCTCAATGGAGTGGAGGAATTGCTGGAACTGAGGTAGTAAAAAAAGTGGGGTGAAAGAGAATAAGAAGGTGGGGGAATTTGTGCAGGTGAGGAGCTCAGAGTTGAGAGGGTTTAAGCTTCAGAATCTGAAGTATGGGACTGGGGTTGTAGCTCAGTGGTAGAAAGCATGCCTAGCATTTCCAAGTCCCTGGGTTCCATCCCCTGCTTCACAAAACCCCCCAAAGTCTGAAGTTACGGCCACTAAAGAGTGTGGCAGTCCTCAAAGGTGGAGAACTGCAGGGTGCTGAGAAGCCGGGTGGAAGATTCTTAGAGGTTTATTTAGAGTGCAGAGGAAATAACAAGACATATTACACTTAGTGCAGAGATGCCTTCAGGGAAATGGGACTGCTAATCCAGGGCCTTGTGCTTGTGAGGCAAGCACTCTACCAACTGAGTTATATCCCCAGCCCTTATTTTACTTTTAATTGTCAAATAATCATTGTTAAAAACATCATTGAAGTAGAGTAGAATGGAGCCCATCAGAGACTGGGGCAGGGTGATGGGCGGGGGCAAGTGTAGCTGCAGAACAGAAACACAAGACTGATCAATGGGTGCAAAGTTTCAGTGAGAGGGAAGAATAAGTTCAGATGACCTATTGCAAGCACGAAGACTATAGTTAATATATAGTTAAAAGAATCTATTCTGCATTTCAAAATAGTTAAAAGAGAGAATTCCTTCCTTCCTTTCTTTTTTTTTAATTTTTATTTTTTGATACTGGGGATTGAACCCCTCAGTGCTTAACCACTGAGTCACATCCCAAGCCTTTTTTATTTTGAGACAGGGTCTCCATAAATTGCTTAGGAACTCACTAAATTGCTAGGGCTGACCTCAAATTTGCAATCCTCCTTCCTCAGCTACCTGAGTTGCTGGGATTAGGAGCATGCACCACAACACCTGTCTTTTTTATTTTTTATTTTTTATTTTTTGTGGTACTGAGGTTTGAACTCAGGGGCACTTTACCACTGAGCTACATCCCTGGTCCTTTTTAAAATTTTTTAAATTTTTTTGAGATAAGAGTCTTGCTAAGTTGCCCAGGCTGGCCTCAGACTTGCCATCGTTCTGCCTCAGCCTCCTGAGTAGTTGGATTACAGTGTGCACCACTGCACCTGGCAAAAGAGAAGATTTCAAATGTTGTCACTACAAAGAAATGATAAGTATTTGACGTGACAGGCATGCAAATCTGCCTGATTTGATCATTCCACAATGTATACGCGTGGTAGATGCATTGCTAACATTACGTATCACTGGCTTTCAACATAGATTAATGTAAGTTTGGGATTTGTTGTCTGAGAGCTCTGCTTTATATACATATATATCCTTTATAATTGTCTTAATGGAGCAAGTGGAGCCTGACTCACATCCATCTCATTGCTCACTCACCTTTAACTTGAACACATACCACTCTTATGAGGAGTGGGGAGGTTGACAAACTACGGTCCTCACTCCTTGTTTTATACTGCCTGTGAACTGAATAAGAATGGTTTCTACATTTTCAAATGGATGAAAAAAAAAAAACCAAAAGAAGAATACTTTGTAAGCAATAAATACTGCATGAAATTCAAATTTCAGTGTCCCTAAATAAAATTTTATTGGAATACAGCCCACCCATTTGGTTCATATTGTCTGCGGCGTATGTAACATATTTGCTATATATTATACAAGGAAGGAGTTGAGTAGTTGGGACAGAGATCACATGTGTCCCAAAGGCTAAAATATTTACTATCTGGCCCCTTACAGAAAAAGTTGGCTGAACCCTGTTCTAAGTATTAAAATAATCCTTTGTTGATGTATCCTTTGGAAAACAAACTATCTGCCGTAGGCCTATAGACCTTCATAAAAAAATAATTGCCGGAGAGACCATCTTGTGACTAAGAACAGAGATTGGCAAAGGGGATTCAAGTGGAGGAAAGGCCTGGTGGTCCCACGCACCAGCTGAAAGTTCAGGGACCATGAACTGCGCTTCTGCTACGAGACCAGAGTGCTGAGTGGGATGTCCTAAGACGGATCTGTGGGAGATCAGACCCGATTTAAACCCCGGGGAACACACACCTATAGCCAGTTACTTGGTTCCTTTGTGTCTCCACTTACTATTCCATGAAATGATAAAATCATTACCTCACTGTGTGGTGCCATGTGATAATCTTTATGAAAGAACTTGTGTGGAATAGATCTTCAGTAACATGAGTTTACTTCCCCTCTCTAGAGATCTCCAGAAAGAACAAATTACAATTTGTATCACCACAAGACCATATGACACATTATAGCAATAAGAGAAAAAATTCTTACTTTGCCATGATTTGTCCACACCAAACGGGATGTTGACATTTCATCTCAAACGTGAGGTATTAAGAGGTGGGACTGAGGGGCAGGGGTTGTAGCTCAGTGGTAGATCGCTTGCCTACCATGTGTGAGGCACTGGGTTCGATTCTCAGCACTGCACATAAAGAAATAAAATAAAGGTCTGTGAATGACTAAAAAATGAATACATGTTTCTAAAAGGAGGTGGGACTGAGTGAGACCTATAAGAGGTGATTAGGCAAAGCCCTCAGAAATGGATTAATCCATTCATAAATTAATGCATTGAAGGACTATGTGGAGAATAGGTCTGTTATAAAAGCCAGTTTGGCCCTATCTTTTGTATGTGCCACTCTTACCATGGGATATCCCATGGTGCCACCTCAGGTCCCTGCAGAGAGAAAACCTTCACCAGGCATGGCCCCTTATCTTTGGACTTCCCAGCACCCCATAATGTGAGCTGAAGTCCTCTCTTCTTTATAAGTTACACAGTTTGTGGTATTTAATTGCATAAATAGAAAAGGGAGTAATACATTCATCTTATTATTAGAGGATTTGATGAGGGGAATACAGAAATCAGCCTTCACAGGGAGCCAAGTGGAAGAAATGAAGGAGGAACCTTGAAAGAAGCACTAATTTAGTTCAAGCTTTCAACTCCCTAATTTTACAGATAAGGAAACTGAGTCCCAAGAAGTGAAGAAGCCGGCCTAAGGACCTAGAGCATGTTGGCAGCATACAGGGAACTAGAACTTCAGGCTTAGAGCTCGGTACACCTAACCAGGTCAGCCTGTTGCCATTTCTCTTCTTTTCTGGTCCTCATCCATATTCACAAATAGTTTTATGTTGCAATTGAAGTATAGACACAAATTTGGAGAATACAAGTTCTTCAAAACATTTCTCCTTTTCTCAAATTCTATCATGCCAATTCTGGTTCTTCATTATACTTTCCCCTTAGCATGTCACTCTGTATACCTAATCCATTTGTTGCATTTGCCAGCCTGTGGAATATTTTTGTAAAAAGTCCAAGAAACTCAAAGGGCCTTTTTACTAGTGTTTGTTGGAATCTCTGACCTCATTTTAAAATTTAAATTTTAAATTCTTTCCTCTTCAAAGTTTGCCTCTTTAGAAAGTACTTATAATCTCTCCCCTTAATTTTTCAAGACAATAGATACTTTAAAAAATACTTCTCCCTCCAGCCAACTCCAGCCTCCTGAGGAGAGGGCTATACTCTTCTCAAACTCCCCATCTCTGTCCCCCTAACAAGGAACCTCTCAACCAGTCATCTGGCACCTCATTTTTCTTTTTGCTTCTTAGAACGTACCATCAATCCCTTCTATCTTAGCATAGTGTTTCTCAGCCTGCTTATACATTAGAATCACCTGGGAGTGGGGTAGAGGGGTTCCTCATTTATTTTGACTGAGATGAGGACAGGATTCTCATCTTCAGCCAAAACTGAGAACTTCTGCCTTGGATGAATAGGTTAAAATGAATGTGTTTTTCCAAGGGTGTTTTTGTTGTAAAATAAATCCAGTTGAGAAAGTAAAAAAATTGGCATTTATAAAAGAAATTTCATTTGGTATCATTTGGAGCTGGCAGGGACAGTATTCTTTGGATAAGACCATGGAAATTATACAACTAATTTTGTTCTCATCCATTCACTTATTCATTTACCATCCATTCATTAATAATCTGCACTGTGCCAGATAGTGGAGATTTAAAAGTGATCCCTGCTTTTAAGGAACTTACAATCTAGTAGCAGGAGAAAAAGTGATCCAATAACTAGGATGAAGAGCTATATATGCTTGACAGAGGTGTGCACATTCTGTTGAAATCTAATTTCAAGCATATTAATAAAGTATATTTCTATTGCATCATCTCCAAATTAGGCTTAAGAGTTCTAGTAATTAGGAGACTAGGGATGTAGTTCAGTGGTAGAACCCTTGCCTAGGTGAGCAGGGTTCGACCCTGAGCAACAGAAAAACAAACCAAAATCAAAACTGTAATAATCCATGTTTAATTGGATGTTATAGGCAAGTGAGATGTGTACAAACCCCATAGATGTATCAATAGCAAATGGAAAATTATTTGAAATTGAGGTCAAGTTTAAGGGTGTCTAGTATTTTATTCAGCATTTTTGCTGCTGTGACTAAAAGACCTGAAAAAAAAAAAAAAAAACTTTACAGGAGGAAAAATTTATTTTGGGGCTCGTAGTTTCAGAGGTGTCAGTCCATAGACAGTTGGCTCCATTCCTTGGGGCTCTAGGTGAGGCTGAACATTCTGGTGGAAGAGTGGAGGGAAGCAGCTCACGTGATGATCAGGAAGCAGAGAGAGAGACTCCACTTGCCAGATACAAAATATGTTCTCCAAAAGCATGTCCCCAGTAACCCACCTTCTCCTGGCACACCCTACCCACCTTCAGTTTCCACTCAATCCTATCAGGGGATTAATCCACTAATTGGGTTAAGGCTCTCATAGTCTGATCATTTCTTCTCTAAACTTTCTTGCATTGTCTCACTTATGAGCTTTTGGGGGACATATCACATCCAAACCAGAACATCTAGAAATTATAAATAAGAACTAGTTAACAATTGATATAAGAGGTAGTCAAAACTTATCTTGATAGTGGACACAAATCATTCAGAATTACAGGAAAAGAAAGAGTAAACTGAAACTAAGTAAGCAATAAAAATATGTGGTAAAGAGATAATTGAACAGACTAACAATGGGATAGAAATAATTTGTAGGGAAGGGAAAAAGAACAAGAGAGTAAAAGAATGTGTCATGAATAAAGGCATAATTACTCCAAAACAGAGTTAAAAATTAGGAATATCACGAGTTAATGACATACTTAAAAGGTAGTAAAATATAAATTTTAAGGAAAACAAATTATGCATAGTAGCGTAGTACTCAAAAACAGATGTGATTGCACAAATCTTTATTGACTATTTAAAATATGTCATACAAAATATATCATTCTGGTTCATTTAAAAAACATAATTTTTGAAATGAGCATACCAAAAATAAAATCTCCTTAACGAATTGCAACAACATCCATATTTAAAATTTTACATATTAAAAATCTAGTAAAAAGCAAGAAAAAGCCAACAGTGAAATCAAAGCAAATGTAATGGGAGAATTTTCTCAGTAAAAAATATCAGTATCTAGTTCTTTATAAAGTCCTACAAAATTCCATTGTACTACTACAGATATACCTCATTACTCATTGTATGTTTATAACCAATAGTAATTTATGAATGAAATGCTTTGCATTTTAGAGCAAATTTATTAAAACTAATGTATCACTAATAGAATACTGGTTTTTAAGTTAAAAAAAGGAAGTTCAATTATACTTCTGTATCTACTGTTTCAATACTATGTGTATTCTTTTGCAAAGATACAGTTTTCTTGAGTAAAATAGTCCCAAATGATAGTTTTTACAGAAGTATTATGTGCAGGGAAGGTACATCCATATCTAGAGTTAAGTGTCTATTCCAGTTAGGACAAAATGCTGCTTCTTCCAGCAGTCCAGTGTAATCAACCTGCCACCAAGTAGCTGGCTGATCATCTTGAAGAATGGTACCATACTGGGGGCTCTTGTTCTCTAACACTAGAAGCTTGGGAAGTCAACTGTCATCTACTGATTGATGTCCATGTTGCCAGCATGGCTACCTTGGTTATAAGTCCATTGGGTGATGGCAGGAGTTGCTGGGGAAATACATTGTTATCCATACAATAGTCATCTTATTTGCCATCATGGTATCCTACAGAGCATTGCTTTTGATCAAGAAACTCACTCCATGGTAAGTGAAGTACAGTAATGAGCCTGTTCATATAATGCACTTACCATATTCCCCACCATCCTGAAGCAGTCGGTTGATAAAACAGTGGGATGCTCTGAGACTCAGCCATGATTCCAGCTAGGTGGCAATACTTTGCAGGGCTGGGGTAAAATTCTCCAGATGACTGAGGGTCTTCTAAGTCAGTGTACAGTATATAGTGTTGTTTCTTCTGTTGCCAGGATTCACAAGTTGGGAATCAAGGGATGAAAATAAGAATGGTACCACTCACTTAACTATCCTAAAGATTCACCAACAACATTAGTGCTTCCTAGTCTTCAAAATTTATGTGCTGATATACTAGATGCCTTAGTTTCAGAGGGAGGAATGCTTCCATTAGGAAACAAAACAATGACTCTATGAACTGGAAGGTCAGGTTGCCACTTGACTACTTTGAACTCCTCACACATCTGAATTAATAGGCAATAATGAGAGCTAATATACTCTGCCAACTAGGGTGATGGATCCTGATTGCCAGAGGAAAAATGGTCTGCATATACACAATGAAGGTAACAAAGACTGGAGCACAGGAGACCCATTAGGGCATTTCTTAGTACTACCACACCCAGGATTAAAATCAATGGGAAACAATAACAACCTAATTCAGGCACAGCTACTCATTCTTATATTCTTCATGAATGAAGTTTTGGGTCAGCCTACTAGATAAAAATCTACAACTAGTGAGTGAGGTACTTGTTGAGAGCAAAGGGAATATGGAATAGATGGTGGAACATGGTGGTTATAAGTACCATGATCACATGACCAGTGGCAGAAAGAACTATAAATGTTATAAGCATTTCTTACTAATTTTGTTTGAATGTATATATGTGTGCAGGGCAAATATCTTTGTTTTACTCCCTCCCATATCCTCTTACCATATAACAAAGGTGTATTGACTTCATGTTGTAGTACTTAAGTGTTATTAACTTCACATCATAGTATTTAAGTTACAGGATATCAAGGAGGCAGAATATCACCAAGGACTTAGCATTCTCTTCTAGTTTATTCTAGGTTGTATGTTAGGTAGAATTATGACCTTGCTATTGTCTTTATTTGGAGATTAAGTAAGATTTAAGGAGATATGTTTAGACGCCCAGGTCGTGGACAGGGGCTTTTTTGGCTCATGTGTCCACTTGCCTAGGCCATGTTCCCTAGCTGTTTGATCAAACACCTGTCTAAATGTTACTGTGGAGGTATTTTTTTTTTTAGATGTGATTAACATTTAAGAAAAAAATCAGTAGACTTTGGGTAAAGCAGATTATACTCTGTTATGGTCTGGATACGAGGTATCCCCCAAAAGCTCTTGTGATGATGCAGAAATATTCTGGTAACATGAGTGGATTATGAGAGCTGTAACCTAATCAGTCCATCCTAGTTTGAAGGTACTGGGTGGTAACTGTAGGCCTGTGAGACATGGCTGGAGGAGGCAGGCCATTGGGGGTGTACCCTCTAAGGGTTCATCTTCGCTGCAGCCCCTTCTGCCTCTCTTTCTACTTCCTAGCCACCTTCTACCATGATGTGCTGCCTCACTTTGGCCCAGAACAATGGACTTGGCCAATTATGGACTAAATCTCTGAAGCCATGAGCCAAAATAAACTTTTTCTCTTCTAAGTCATTCTTAATGGGTGTTTTGGTCACAGTCATGCATAGCTAACTCACACTCACTCCATAATGTGAGTGGTCCTCATCCAATCGATTAAAGGCTCTGAAGACTGATTAAGCCCAAGGAAGAAGTAATTCTGCCTCTAGACTTGCTTTGGACATGAGACTGTAATGTCAGCTTCTGCTGGAATTTCCAGCCTATTGCCTTGCCTTGCCAAATTTGAACTTCATAGTCACCACAATTTCATGAGCCAATTTCTTAAAATCTCTCTCTCTCTCTCTTTTTCTCCTTATATACATATACATACATACATACATACATACATACATACATATATATTTAAAACTTAAATAGCTATAATACTCTAATAGTTTTCTTAGCCACAATAAATCATTCAGTCAACAAATACTTATTGTGTGCCTAGTATGTGCCGTGTCCTGTGTATATGTCATTAAGAGAGGGGAGTTTTATCCTGTACTAGTTTTCTGGTGTTGAGAATAAAGCCTTGCATAGAATAGAAACTCAATACATTTGCACTGAATTAATAATGGAAAAAAGCATATCCTATACCATTTGTCAGGGTTTTGTGCATTATCTCCCCTGCTTCATGTTCACAGGTTGTTAATATATATTTCATATCATAAAAATAACAGATCCTTTAATAGCTATTAGCTACGGCAAAAAGACTTTTTAAAAAGAAAAACATTTTCATTTGGACTTGGTGGTGCACACCTGTAATCCCAGCAACTTGGGAGACTGAGGGACTATGACTGCAATTTTGAGGCCAGCTTCATCAACTTATTGAGGCCCCATCTCAAAATAAAGAGGGCTGTGATGCAGCTTGGTGGAAAACAGCCCCTGGGTTAAATCTCCAGTACCGATAAAATAATAATAATAAATAAATAAATAAAAAGGTCTAGGAATGTATTTTAGTGGTTGGGTGCCTCTGGTTTCAATCCCAAGTAACACGCGCGTGCACACACACACACACACACACACACACAAAGAGTAAAAAACAAGATAAACCTGTTTTCATGAAAGGTTTTGAAGCTTTAGATAAAAAGAACAAGCAATTTTCATGGACTTATTTCATAGGTTTGCTTTTTCATTGGATTAGTGATGAGGTAGAACATATTCTATAGAAACAAGGTTTTGGAAGGGGTTTAAATTCTAGAACTGCTCTCCTAAAACCTGTGACGTCAAAGATAGTACTAGGGGCCAGCTCAGTAGTAGAGTGCCCGCCTAGCACGAGCAAGACCCTGGGTTCAATTCCCAATACTGCAAAAAAAATAAAAGTACTATTAATAGAATGTAACCACCTCATGTGCATCTCAGTGGAAAGCTAGAAGGTAGTCTGCTGTACGTGGGTAGAATTCTGTTAAACATGTAGAGATCAGAATGGTGAGTCTGTAGGCAACGTGGTTGCACTGCAGAAGAGAACTCAGACTCTACTGGGCTTGGATAAAGCAGATTACACTCCACATGGTGTAGGTCATCCCAGTTTAACAGATAAGGCTCAAGAGTAAGGAAACAAAGAGCTCTTGAGATGGACAGAACTCAGATATGAAGAAATGGTCATATTGTAAATGAAATCCCTATGAATAAGGAGGGGGTGGCACGGTATCTGCAAGCCCATAAGAAAGGAGAAGAGAAAATGGGTGTAGGAAAAACTCCAGGAAGAGGCAGAAAGAGAGGGTGTTCTAAACCTGTAAGAACCTTGTCCATCTTAAGGGGTTAGTTGGTCAAGCAGAAATTACCTATATTAAAAAGTTCCCAGTGGCGGGTGGGAGTGGAGCTCAGTGGTGGAGCTCATGCTAAGCATGCACAAGGCCCTGGGCTCAATCCACAATACCAAAAAAAAAAAAAAAAAGAAAAAAAAAAAGAAAAAAAGAAAAAAAAAAGAAGAAGTAATTTATTTTAAAACTTAGTCTAGGGGCTGAGGATGTAGTTCAGTGGCAAAGCACTTGCCTAGCAAGTGCTGTAGGTCCCAGCATTGCAGAAAACAAAAAACTTAGCCTAAAAGAAATCGGATGGAATCAGATGGGTGGTGGCCCTTGTTAATCCCAGCAACTCGGGAGGTTGAGGTAGGAAGATGGCAAGTTAAAGGCTAACCTCAGCAGCTTAGCCAGGTCCTGAGCAATTTAGTGACATCTTGTCTCCAAATAAAAAATAAAAAGGACTGGGGATGTAGTTCATCACTAAAGTGCCTCTGGTTCAATCCTCAGTACCAAATAATAATAATAGAAAAATAGAGTCTAAATAGCAGTTTTTGTTGTTTTATAACAAAAGAATATGCATAAATAAAATTTGAGCATAAAAAGAATTTAATTTTTTTACTAAATTTCATATACACAAACTTTTTATAAGTGACAGATGTAAGGAATAGATATTCACATACCTACCTCTTAATTTAAGACCTTGGAGGATATTAATAATTTAAAAGGGAATGGTGGTGGGGTAGGGGCAGAGCCAGAGAACATCTTTAATCTTTAAGGTAGTTGTGAGTCCAGATCTTAATTTTCTTGGGGAAAAGCTATAAACAAAACAAAACACACAATCCCAGAGTCTAAGCATTTAATCAAGGACGATAAAAAGGGATTTTCATAAATAATAGACTAATTAAAGAGTAACATTGACCCCACAAATGTTTTGAACAAAAACAGAGTTTTCTATTTAAAGCCCAGGAAATAGGGCTTGAATGAGTGTTCTATGGTGAGACTATTTGTCAACGCCTCCATGTCTACCTAGACCTGTCTTAAAAGAAGCAAAGGATGTACTACTGTTGTGAAAATGATTTTTCAACTGAGGAAAAAGAGCTGTTATTTAGATGCACTCTGTTCCATGAAGATACTTTTCTGTCCTAACTATAACTGAATATTAACGTCCTCCTCTGAACTTAGGATTATATAAAAGTCTGTCATATTTTCCCCCTCTAAGCATGCTTTAGCTACCTGATAGAGCGTTTGTTTACAAGGTGCAGGGGATCATAAAAGTACAGGACTCCTGTAATCCCATTTACCCAGGAGACTGAGGCAGGAGGACCGAAAGTTCAAGGCCAGCCTTAGCAACTTAGCCAGACCCTGTCCCAAATTGAAAAAAAAATAAAGGATTGGGAATGGAGTGCAGTGGTAAAGCACCCCAGTTCTCTCCCCGCACTCCGCCCCCCGCCACACACAGTAGCACAGGAGGGAAACTGAGTACTTTTAATAATATGTTCTGAACATTTTCATGAAAAAGTTTCCGAGATGGATAGTGCTGATGGTTGCATAATAATGTGAATGAAAAGTAATATTTTATGAAGTTATTATGATAAAGTATGCAAGGGATAATAAGAAATCTAAAATATGATCCCTGTCTTCAAGGAGCTTCAACTCTAGTCAGTAAATGCACACAAAAATAACTTTTTTAAAATCTAAATGTAATATACAGAGGTACACGAATCAAATAACCTGAATGAACTGGACACAAAATGTTTCATAAAATTAATGTGTCGAGGTAAACTCTACTCAGATTAGAAAGAGAATATTCTCAGCACCCCCAAATCTCCTTTGTGTGCCTTTCTATGTACCCCTACTCTCCAAAAGGTAACGACAATTGTTCTGGTATCTATCACCATCAATTAGTTTTTGCCTCTTTGAGTTTCATATAAATAGCCTTATATGGTAGAGTTGTTCGTATTTGCCTTCTTTTTCTCAAGATTATATGATTTATCTATATCATTATGAGGAGCTATCATTGCTTTATTTCATAAGAGTATAGCATCTTTTCCATTGAGCAAAAATACTTTAACTTATCTATTATGATGATGAAGGATTCTATAGAACATATACTTAGGAGTACTGGAATATAAAGCAGCTTTCAATTCATATTTAAATGTTCACTTTCTAATTGTTTCTAACTATAGAAAAAGAACTGATTATTTTTATTGACTGACATTCCAGAGGTCTTGTTAAATTTAATTCAAATAGTTAAAGAGTTTCTTTTGGATTTTTTAAAAAAAATAAACATTGATGCCATCTGCATATAATGGCAGTTTTATTTTTTCATTACCAATTCTCATGCCATTTTTTTTTTCTCTCTATTGCATTGATTAAAGCCTTTTGTACAATGTTGCATACAAATGCTAATACTAGGCATACTGTTCCCAGTTTTCTTTCCTAATCTCAACAGGAAGTTGTAAATATTTCACTATTGAGTATGATGTTGCTTATGGGCTTATTGTATATATGCTTCACCACATTGGGGAACTTCCCTCCTATTCATTTTGAAAATGCCAATAGTACTTTGTTCAGGTATAATTTGCACAACAAAAAATGCACAAATGCTAAGGGTGTAACTCAACAGATTTTGACAAACCACTGTCGAAGTGTAACCAGCCCTCAGATCAATATTCATCATCCCAGAATATTTCTTTATCCCAGAAAATTCTCTTTCCTCATTCTAGCCAGTCTGCACTGCCAACACACTTTGCATCAACTTTTATGGCTGTATTTTCATTTTGCCTGTTCTTGTAGTGTGTATAAATAGAATCATATCCATGTTGTTGCATAAATAGTAATTTTTTCCTTTTTATTGTTGAGTACTATTCCATTGTATGAATATACCACACTTTGTTCCTCCACCTACCCTGGTGATGGCATTTAGTTTCTAGGTTTTCACTGTTATAAATAAAACCGTTAACATTCCAGACAGTCTCTTGGTGGACAGATGATTTCATGTCTCTTAGAAAATACCTAGAAGATTGTTGTGTAGTATTGTGCATGCTTAACATTCTGAGGAGGTGCCACAGTTTCCCAAAGTCGCTTGTATAATTCTGCCAGCAGTCAATGAGAGATCCAATTGCTTCACATTCTCCATAGCAGTTGTTACTGTCAACCTTTATAATTTTATACATTGTAGCAGGTGTGTAAGTGGTATCTACTGTGGTTTTAATTTGCATTTTTTCTCTGATGGCTGACTATAAGCATCTTTTCATGTATTTACTAGCCATTCATAGGCTTCTGTAAAGTAACTTTCAAGGCTTTTTGTTATTTGGCTGTTTGTCTTACTGTCAATTTGGAAGTGTGCTTTCTTTATTCTGGATAGTTACTTTGCCTGAAATGTGTATCACAAATATGCTCTTCCAATCCATGGACTGCTTTTTCAGTTTAGTAGTGGCATTTTTTGATGAGAAGTTTATTACTTTTTGATGAGAAGTTTAGTAAAGTCCCATATATCATTCTTCCAGTCTTTTCTGGATAGTGTCTTTTGTTAAAAAGAAAAAGAAAAAACAAAAACAACTTTGCTTACCCTAAAGTTGTAACAGTATTTATTATCCCATTTTTTCCTAGGAGCTTTATAGTTTTGCCTCTGACATTTAAGCTTCTGATTCATCTCTAATTCATTCTTTTATACGGTCTAAGGCAGGAGTCAATATTAATTTTCTCCATACTGATATCTGGTTGTCTAGTAGGATTGACACAACTTTCCTTTATTGAATTTCTTTAACAATCTGATACAAAGATTAGTTGACAACAGAATTTGGGGGTCTATTTCTAGACTTTCTATTTGATTTATCTATTTGAATCTATAAATTATTCTTACATGAATATCACACTTCCTTAAATTATTGCAACTTTACAGTTGAGTATTGACATCAGTAACATACGTCAGTCAACTTGTGTTGACTTCTTCAAGTCTTCTTCAAGTCTGCCTTGGTTGTTTTGGGTAATATGTATATAATATATAAGTTTTAGAATTATCTCACTTTTCATTTAAAAAGTCTGCTTGGATTTTGATTAGGACTGCATTGAATCTATAGATCAATTTGGGAATATTGATATCATTTCTTGATATTAAGACAATTAATCTTTCCTTTAAACTGGGTCTTGTGACTTTCTATCAGCAATGTTTTTTTCCTCCCAATCAAGAGATCTTGCACATCTTTCACTAAATTTGTTTAATGAAAGTATTTAATAGTTTTTGTCTGTAAATGATACTTAAAATTTTTCTTGCTAATATACAGAAATACAATTGATTTCTGCAAATTAACTTTATATCCTATAATCTCATATTCATTTTAGTAGTTTATACATTCTTTTGAATTTTATATGTACACAATCACATTAGTTAATAAACATAGGTATATTTTCTTCATTTAAATTCATTTAAATTTTCTTGCTCTATTGCAGTGGATAGGATTTTCAGACACACTACATAACTTGCCAACATTTTCAGTTAGTAAAAGCCAAGACTGAAACCCATGGTAGTCTGATTGCAGAATATCCTGGAATGAGTGTGGGGGTAGGAAGTATTTATTGTTGTTTAAGCAATAAGGGAGATATGGCTAGAAAAAGTAGGATCATACCAAAGAGGGTCTTAATATAAGGTAAGGGACTTGCATTGTCTTTTTTTTTTTTTGAGGTTAAAAGTCATGAATTTATTTATTTTTATTTTTTTTATTTACTTATTGATTCATTGAACACAAATGGAGTACAGCTATTGTTTCACTGGTTGTACACAAAGTAGAGTCACACCATCTGTGCGTTCATGCATGTACACAGGGCAATGGTATCTGTCACACATTCTGTTATTATTTTTACCCCCCACCCCGCCCCCAGCATTGTCTTTTATAGGTAATGAAGAATCATTAAGTGAATTCAAGTGGGAAAGTAATAATAAAAATGAGAAAATAAATCTTGTGCAAGTGTGCAGTCTGGTTTGAACAGAGCCAGTTCCTTTATTTAGTTATTCATTTCACGATCATTTATTGAGCATGTATTATGTTCTAGGAATTGTTATAGTACTAAGGAGATAAAGGTGAAGATAATATATTGCTTGGAGAAATAAAGATAATTAGGTGATGGAGAACAAAATCTTAGCACAATATGTTCTCCATGCAGCAAAGAGAGTTCTATGATTTGCATAAATTACTTAATCTCTCTGAACCTAAGTTTTCTCAGTTTTTGGTAAGATGGGAATAATAACACATATAATGCCAACTTTGATTAGCAATAAAAATTATGTAGCATATTTGATCCATATCATACACGTATTTATGGCAGTGATACTATTTGAAGGACTTTGAAAGGGAGCAAATAATTAGAGTGAAGCATTGGGGGCTTGAAACATAGCTTAGAGGTAGAGTGCTTGCCTAGCATGTGGGAGGCCCTGGGTTCAATCTCTAATACTACGATTAAAAAAAGAAAGAAATAAAGAAAGAAAGAAAAGAAAAGAAAGAAAACAGAAAGAAAGAAAAACAGGGAAAAAAATCATATAGCTGTTTTGCTCAGTGACAAAATTGCCAAATGTTTTAACTGATTCCAATGATTAATTTTTTTAATAGAATGAATTAGTCATTTTTGTAATTTGAGAATGTACCAAAATGTGGTACACCCAGATTTAGCCAAAATAATAATATGCTTTTACATCTGTATAAAGAACTTGTACATTTATTTACACCATTTTTTTGAGTTGTGCAACAATTATACTGATGAGGAAATTGTACCATTTAGTGACTTGTCTAAGGGCACACAGTAAGTAGCAGAGTCCACTTCATGTCTTGTGTATTTGCTTACCTTCTTTAGCTCTTTTAACCATATTGTTTTAGCTCTCATTTTATTGTGATCCACTGTAAAATAAAAAATCGTATAGAATCTCCCATTTTTATGTAATTTATGTGTGAAAAAAAGAGAGTACCTTGGAAATTAAATGTGGAAGAGAAGGCAGACAAAAATAGAAGTGCGTGTCTCATAGCACTCAGAATGCTCTGATTTTTCTTAGGTATATTTTAAAATATATAATATCAATTTCTTTACTTATTTACTATTTTATGTTGCATTTATGATTCTTCTTGTATTTCTTTTTGGTATACTTCCATGCCTCATCCATCCATGGTGTGTCAAGTTTCTGCTTCTACTAGATTTCAATAATTTCCTTCCCCTTTATGCTTTGCACCCACACTTTTTCCTTATTGGGTTGTTCTCTCTTAGTAATATATCCAGTTCCTATATCTTTGCTTTCTTTTCTCTTTGCGTCATTAAGACAACACAGTTACTGCCTTTTCTACTTTTTCATTTTACATTATCACAGTGATGATTCACTAATAATTATGGCTAGTTTTATATATAGCTTGAGTTCTCACAGAAAGAGTTCCTTCAAAATATGGAAAATGTCTTTTCATAAAACTGTTTTATGAGCAAAGCATTGGAGACTGTGCTATGGAAAGGGACATGGGATGGGGATTGGGGCGATACTACAGTATTCTCCCCTTATCTGTGGCTTCACTTTCCACAGTTTCAGTTACCCATGGTTAACCTTGATCTAAAAATGTTAAATGGAAAAGTCTAAAATAAACCATTCATAAAGTTTAAATTGCTCCTTATTCTGCATAGCATGACATAATCTCACATCATCCTATTCTGTTCCAACTGGGATGTGAATTATCCCTCTGTCCAGCCTATTCACATTGCACATGCTACCCACCTATCAGCCTCTCAGTTATAGATAGTTATGGTATTACAGTGCTTATAGCATGGCAGTGCTAAGTAACACTTATTTTGCTTAATAATGGCCCCAGAGCACAAAAGTGTAGTGATGTTCACAATATGGTTATGCCAAAAAAATGCTCTGAAGTGGTTCTTCTAAATGAAAAGGTGAAAGATATTTTGAGAGAACATTCATATAACTTTTATTACAATATAGTTATAATTGTTCTATATAACTAGTTATTGTTAATTTCTTGCTGTGTCTAAATTAAACTTTATCATAGGTATTTAGGGAAAGGAAGAAACATAGTATACATTTAGAGTTCAGTACTATTTGTGGTTTCAGGCATCCACAGGGGGTCTTGGAACATCCTTTGCAGATAAGGGGGGGCTACTGCATTATTTGTGTTTTGTAGATTCAATTAAATAACAAACCTCACACATTTCCTTGTTAGGTGATTTTTAAGCCCTGAGGTGCTTACAATGTAGTGAAAAGTCAAATAAATAAATCCACTATAACAGTGACGTTCAGAGGGAGTCCAGAGACCATATTAGAGAATAGAAGTTACATGATTTCTCCAGGTTCATGGCAACTGAGTAGCAATTAGATATACGATTCATTATATTAATCCATCAGGGTTTTGTTTTTAGTTATTATTATTATTATTTTGTAGAAATAGTCATGTACCTTGAGCCTGCAGTAAGAAGTTTTATTGAGTAGTACAGCAATACAATGGGGGGTCATTTGCTTGTGCAGAAATCATGGGTAGTTTTTAATTGAAATCTATTGCAGAGGCCTAATGGACTTTGGACTTCTGCCAAAAAAGGGAGGGGCAGAGTAAGGGAGAATCTTTTCTTTATCAAAATTCCTGAAAATTCATAATTGGGAGTGAGGACAAGAAAGAAAATCTGAGTCCAGACCTCAGGTGAGTACTACCCCAGCATAGCAACGCTAAACACTAGTAATAGTTGAAGAAGACAGGCCATAAAAATGCACTCCATTTCCTGTTTCCTCTCCCAGTTTGGGGGAATGCTTTGAGTTTACAGGGAACATAATGCTGCTATTCCAGCTTAAAAAAAAATACAACAACTTTAAGGACTGAGGCATAGCTTAACAGCAGAGCACTTGCCCATCATGTAAGATGCCCTGGGTTCGATTCCCCCACTAGAGAAAAATCTTTACAAATTTATAATGTTTGATACATGTTCAACGCAAACATTTCAAGCACTAGACACAAGTGCAAAATAAAAGTGGAAGTACTCCTTTATATGCCACTTTCTATTATATTCTCCAGTGCTAACGTTTGTAATAGTCTTCCAAATAGTTTCTACTCAAACCAAGCAGGCATATGCACTTGTTTTCTTTACTCCCCCAAATTAGTGGTATTCTCACAAATTGGAAGTTGAAAATTCGATTAAAAGCATGAGCTTTGGGGTTCCCTAGATCTGGACTCAAATCTTCAACGTTCTGGCTAGGTGACCCTAGACTTTACTTCTTTTAAGCTTCATTTTTTAGGGGAAGTATAAAAATAGTAATTCCTTTGTGAGGCTTGATGATTAAAACCTCTAGTGTATATAAATCACTTAGCACAGTGCCAGACACACAGGGTTTGAGAAATACTATTATTGTCTATGACGAGTGACCTTTCTCTTTCTCTTTTATATTTAACTCTTAAATAAATGTTGCTCATTTCTTTCAACTAATTATATCTAAGTTGGAAACACTCGTTTTTACAAAGTGTAAAGTTATATTAACATGTACGGGGGGGGTGACAATCTCCTGCGTGTCCCCAATATTTCACTCATGTCTAGAGTGTATTCTGCAATGAAAAAACTTTTGTGACTTCATGGCGCGCTAAGAATGCTCAACCAGGTCAGGTTGTACACAGTGCGCGCAGCATTTGCTTTATCATGCAATTGCTGGGTGGCACCCCTTTAAGCTCACCTCCCACAGTCGCGCCCCTCCATCCCCTCTGAGATAAGGACTGCAACCGGGGAAACGAATCCTCGTTGGAACTGAGGGGGACTTGACCGCCGAGGGGCGCCTGCTGGGAGCAGCGGCTAGGCGCGGTGCGTGTGGGAGGTGCGCCCGAGGGGTGCAGGGGGCTGACAGAAGGGCCCGGACCGAGGGCGGGCTGGAGGTTCCTCTCCAGGTTCTGGCACTTGGTTCTCCAGAATCTTCGTCTTGGCGCATCGTCCCCGCCGTCTGCAACCCCAAGGTCCCACTGCCTCCACTGTGCGGCCCTGCCTGTCCCACTCGCTTTCTTTTTTGGCACTGCCCTTTGCCCTCCCATGGAGTCCTCTGTTTACTCTCCCTTCACTTCCAGTCACCCATAGGTCACCCTCCCTCTACCACGTTCACCCATTTTGTTCCCTTGCTCTTCACCTCTCCCATTCCCAGAGGACTCTGCCGACAGAGATGCTGCGGACCCCACGGCTCGGGTCTGCTCCCGTGAGAACCCTCAGTCCACCTTTGCCCCCTCCTCCGGGACACGGGAGGCAAGTTTCCGCCCCGTCCTTTCCCCAGTGACAGGACTTGACGGCCACCACTGCCGGGGAGGCGTAGGGAGGGACGGCCTGGCTCCCGAGCCCCCTCCCCTGCTCGCGAGCTCGCGCGGTCTGTGTCTCTCCGCAAGTGCGGAGACGCGGAGGAGGAGGAGGAGAGGAGGAGGAGGAGGAGGAGAGGAGGAGGAGGGAGTTGGGGGAGGATCTCCATTGAAATAAACAACCAGGCAGCAGTTATTAACACGGGAACATGGCGGCCGCAGCCTCAGCTACAGCTTCGGCGGCGAAGGTCAGCGCCGACGGCAGCCGGCACCTGACGGCGTGACCGACCCGAGCCGGTAACCGCGCCTTCCCCGGGGGCTGCGAGGGCGGGCGGGAGGCGGGCGGGGGGCGCCGCGTCCCCACCCCCGGCCGCGACTGCCCTTCCTGCGCGGAGCCCGGCGGAGCCGTGCGCCTCCGAGAGGGCTGTTTTTGTGTGCGGGCACTGCTGCCCGAGTGTGCGGAAAACGGGAGTTGCATCCCGGAGGCGCCGCGAAGCTGGGGAGTTGGGGTTTGGGGGGTGGGGAGGGCGGGAAGCGGCGGGGAGACGCGGAGTCCCCGGGAGAGAAAGGAGGCGCTCCAGCGCCTTGCGAGAGCCCGGGAGACGAGTCCCGGAGCGCGAGGCGGGCGGAGGCTGCAGCCCGCGGCGCAGGAGAGAGGTGAGCGCCGAGGCGCGGCGGGGAGGCCGGGGGCGCGGGCGCGGCCCCCGCCGGAGGAGCGAGTGCCTGCCGCCCTGACTGGTGCGGGGTGGGAGAGAGCTGAAGCTCCAGCTCTCCCCGGGGCAGCGCGGCTGAGCCGGGAAGGTGAATCCCGAGAAGGTGCATTCTTTGAGGGAAACGCGGAGCGGGTGCAGCGCAGGGTGGGAGCCGGGCGAGGGGAGGCAGGACTCGGGAAGTGCTGGGGGTGTGTGAAGGTGAAGCGGAGTGTCAGAGGCGGCCGACGGGTAGAGCCGCAGGGAGGAGGAAGGGGGGGAGCCCCGGCCCAGCGGGCGGCCGGGCCCGTGTCAGCGCCGGGGGCGGGGGGCGAGGGGCGCAGCGCGCCGCGGGCGGACGGGAAGGAGCTGCAGCGGGCGGGGCGGCGGCGCGCTTGGGCCGAGCAGGCCGGGCCGCGGTGGGGGCGGGGAGTCGGGGGCCGGGCCGCGGCGGCGCCGAGCTGGGCTCGCCCCTGACTTAACTTTCTGGGTGCGGGCATGTGTGCAGGAGGCGCGCTGGGGCCGGGGCCGGGGGCGGGAGGCGGTCCGGGAGGTTCCGGGTTGGCTCGCCAGCGCCCCCTTTTCTCTCCCCCTTTTCCCCGCCCCTGAAGGGACAGGCCCTCAGGGCCCCAGGCGGGAAGCGGGAGGGGCCCTTCAGCCGGCTCGCGACGGTCACGCCCGGGTCCCGGGGACACGCCTCTCTAGGGCCCCTGGGGGCTACTGGGGGAGGGGGCCGGGGTCGTCGCTGCGGGCTGGAGCTTCCCGCCCCCCGCCCCTCCGGGGAGTCCCGGAGGCGCCTCTTCCGAGATCGGGGGTGGGTCGGTCCCTGGTTAGATGGTCCCTCCCTCTTCCCCCTCCCCCTAGTGGTTTCCGGGGCCTGCGGGACCGAGGGGCGGGAATCGGGGACCGGAGCCCCTTCCACCGGCCGGGAGCTGGACTGGGTCTAAAGCCTTCTGGGTCCGTCACTGGTAGGGGAAACTTTCCTAAACCAGAGACCGCGCTGAACACCCTCCTCTGCCACCTCGTCCTCTAATCCCACTCCCACTCCACCACCTCCAACGCCTTCCCCTCCCACCGACCCGAATCTTGCTGCGTCTGACTGATGGGGCAGTGAGCCAATCGAAGGCGGGGAGCTGACCTGCCGGGTGTCGGTAAGCCAATCGTGGAGACCAGAGGAAGAAAGGGGGCGGGGTTTCTCCCGGACCAGTTGGAGCAGAGTTGCACGCGGGGTGGGGGAGTCATGGAGACGCCAAGAGCCATCCACTCTTGTCCATCCCTAGTCACACGTACCTTGATCTGTGGGTAGTGTCACTTACAGGGCTTCTGGCTTGTCAGAGGTGCTCGTAGAGGTACACGAGATATGTATTTCTCTTGTACCGCGAGAGGCGTTGTCTTAGACACTATGAAGTCTAAAGCCACTTTAGGATGTGGCAGTAACTCCCGTGGCCCGGTTCTAAAATGGCATATGTTGTAGTGATTATGTTCTGGACCTCAGCGCCGGATTTACCTGCTGAGGAGCACAAAAGTTATCCGTTTACCTCTGTCTAGTTTTAATCAGTCACTCCAGTATGGGGACAATGAAATTTAAAAGGGTACCCTGAGGATGAAGGCATGGGGTGCCTTACGTCAACCGATTATTGGGAGTGTAAAGCATCATTTTTTGTAATGGCTTCACTGGTTCCCTGTGTAATTAGACCGCCAGTTACCAAAGTGCATTTGAAAGTTCGGCGTTTGGGGGACAACATAAAAAAAAGTTGTGGTTTATGGTATGCTTTCCCCCGCCCCTTTGCTTTTTCTTGGGTAAACAAAATGAAGTTAGAAACCAGAGCATCACTGAAACATTAAGCGTGGGTTTTTAAGGAGCAAAGCTAGTCAAAGAATATTTGTCTACAGAAGAAAAAAAGAAGTCTGAGTAAAATGTAGTTTGCCAGATTACTCCCACACAAAAGATTCTTAAAAATAATTTTAGTTTTCTTCTTAAACACTGCTGAATTGTGCAATGTGTGTGTGGATACTTTTCTGGTTTATACGAGTTTAGGAGACAACTTTGGTTGTTTTAACAGTTGCATTTAGTCAAGTGATTTTCTCAACTTCTGACTTTCAGGAACAGAGAAGGTAAGTCTTTGCTTCTCTGTAAAGAGCACAGGTTGCTCTGCAGGAATAGCAGTTTTAAAAAGACCCACAGCTGCTACAATGCTTTTTGTGTGTGTGCGCCCCTGTTCTTTGTTGGTGTGGTTAGTGC
The DNA here is from genome assembly GCA_020662805.1 of Glaucomys volans. Classification (NCBI taxonomy): domain Eukaryota; kingdom Metazoa; phylum Chordata; class Mammalia; order Rodentia; family Sciuridae; genus Glaucomys; species Glaucomys volans. The sequence goes on along the minus strand of JAJEJO010003604.1, from coordinate 126,031 downwards.
ACCCTGAGCAGAAATGCTCCTTTTCCCAACTGGAATTTGTAGAATCTTTGGGAGTTAAAAGAATGAACAGTGTTAGATGAAGAAAGAATCCATTCACTTTTGGGATAAGTATTCCATGAGTTTAATTTTGAGGCTTTTAAAAAGTTATTTTATGGGCATGATGTTTATGTTATCTATCAGGTTCTCAAGGTTTTGTTAATATTGGGTTACTAAGAAATAATTGAGAATGTAGTTTTAAGGAACAGTATTCTGTTGTAATATACCATTTTAAAGTTAATGTGAATTCCCAGTCAAGTATAATTTTGGGTGTTCATATAGATGTAAATTAATTGCATTTTGCTGTAGCCTTTTAGATGTTATTTCAGTGATTAAAGAGTCCAAACTGAGAAGATAAAACAAGCATTTTATTCAGGTTGGCAGAAGTGGGGAGTGTTATATGGACATTCAAAATTTGACAACATTCAACCCCCCACCCCCATCATTAGTTACTGTAGTTACTGATGGCCACTCTCATACACCTCCTCCTTTCTCTTTTGTGTGGTTAAGAGCAACACATGATTTGACTCATTTCTTCCATCAAACCTTGAAAATGTTCTCAGATTCTTGTTTGCAGAGACGAGCAAGGCCCCTAATGCCTGGCTAGGGGGGAAAAAACCTCTCAAGCATATGGAGACATCTAGAAAAAGATGTGCATCCTCAGCTGTGATTCCATTGTGTGCTCTCTCAGACTGGATCTGAGCCTTCTTCCTCCTGGGAATTTCCGTCTTAAGGAGAGGAGTTCTTTGACTTTTAGATGTCAGTATACTGAAGCAGAGTGTAGAGAAAGAGCTCACCAATTACGAATTTAATTTTTTTGGTAATTAATATTTTTAACTACCTTCATTGGTTAAGTGTAAATTAGGGTGACTTTAGCTCAATGTTAAAAAAGCATTTTACTGGAAATATAAAATGTAAAAAACGGAAGGAGTCTTGGACTGTGGCATGCAATTGGATAAAGGGGTAATGCTCCTTGGTTGCCTTTTTCTATAGTTACATCTTATTAAAGCTTTCGTAGTCTCAGTGGAATCAAGGATCTGTGAGCAGGCTTCCAGAACACACCCTATTTTTAAGGATTCAGTACCTTAGCTGTTTCAAATCACGTCAGGTTGAAATGTGACCCATTAGTTGACAGCTTGGATTTCTTAGAAAAAAATACTTTTGTTGTGTTGGATTTAAAGCAGTCATTTTAAGCAGTCCTTCTTAGTATGTTGGGTAGGAAAAAAGAAAGGTGGTTTCTTTAAACAGTTCTAGAGGATTAATTTTCTGAAATGGAAAAACGTGTCCTCATTTGGTATTTTGACCATTGTGTCATGATTGTAATTATATTTAAAAGCACAATTAATGTTTAGCTGTTCTTAGGGCAAAACTGCTATATAAGAAATTATTAGCTTTTTAATATTTTGTGTTTATAGTTTTGTTAGGTACTGTGTTGTTACATGCTTTATTGATTTTAAATGAAAAGAATAGGAGGGAGAAAATAAGTCACTGCTTTAAGCTGTAGGTCTTTTATTGTAGTAATTAAAAAAATCGGCAGCATTTCAGGGACTTTTACCCTAGTGAAATAATACTGGCAAGCCAGGTAAGGGAAAGCGGAACAAATTTTTTTAGTTTTTTTTTTTTTTATGTGTGTGTGTGTGTGTGCCTTTCATATTTCAAACTAATTTATCTCTCTGCTTTACTTTTCTAAATAGAAAGATGTTGGTGTTGGTTTGTTTATTTCCTTCTTTGTTTTAAAGATTTCTAGGAGGGTTTAGGAATTGCTAACTGTAGAAAGAATATCATGTCATATTACCCTCTAAAGCCTATTAAGTTATGTTTGGAAAAGCTATAAAATTCATTTATAGTGTCACCCTGAATTTGGACAAGCAGAGAGAGAACATATACTTTATGGATTCTAGATAATAATTTCTAGATGGAGTTGAGAATGACTTCTGTGGATGTTTTAGAAGCTTGTGTGGTTTTCCTAGTTGTGTAAAACTGATTATGAAAAGGACTGGAAATCTTAAAGGTACATTTCTGCTTTCGAACATCACTGACTGGTATTAAAAGCCTAGCTGGTCTGCAGGTGGAATATAATACTTTTGGCTTTTGGGGCAAAGATTTTATGTGATTACCCATGAAATGTTGATCATTGACCACATTTCTGGCACCAGTGGCTGTGATGACATAATGCCTTGTGGAAATGTTAATTCTAGGACAATGTTCAGTTGGTTTTTTGGGTGGAAATTTCTAGAGAAGTAAGTGAGCAGGAAACCTATGGTAATGTTTTTACTTAGCTGTTTTTGAGATTTTGGGATATAGAATCATAGTTTTAAGTAATGAAGAGAGGGGTGCTGCATGTAAGTAGATGTTATTAACAACTTGTTGAAAGTTCTTAAAAAAAAAAAAAAAAGACTTCGACTAGGCATCAGTTGACAGATACAGGGAAGACTGAAGTTGGCCTGTTAATTCTGGTAGAATTAACGCCTAAAGGCAGTCCATTCCAAACTATTTTCTTTCTTCATGGCCAACTTAAACCTCATTTTAGGCTTTTTTTTTTACCTTGTTTTTCAGTATCTGGGATTGAACCAGGGACAGATTCCTAGCCCCTTTTATTTTTTATTTTGAGACAGGGTCTTACCAAGTTGCTTCAGGCCTCGCTAAATTGCTAAAGCTGATTTAGCTTTAGCAATTTTGAACTTATGATCCTCCTGCCTCAGCTTCCCAAGTCCCTGGGATTACAAGTGTGTCACCAGGCCTGGCTTCATTTTAGTCTTTTTAGATCTTTGCATTCTAGCTTTCTTTATCCATTGTTTCATTCGTATGTTCACTTAGTCATTTGATGCTTATTTGAGTGTCCTGGCATTGTCCATATACGTTGAATAATGAAAACCATGCTTTACAGAATCAGTGATTAAAGGGGGAACATAGAATAGGTGACGATGATTTTTTTGTTTTCTTTTTAATTTTTTTTCTTTTTTTGGTGGTGGAGAAGATGGAAAGGGAAAGATTTGCTTTAAGTTCAGTTTCTTTGGTACTTAAACTCTGTTGTGTGTTTATGTAATTTTAAATATATAATGCAGCAAATTCTGCTTCGATATGTATGTGAGTTCTTTTTCCTGAAGATAGGATTATTATGTTTATAATGTTTAAAAAGTTCTTAAATGTTCCCTTGACTGATTGGTATACTGAGTATATTGCCTTTAATAAAGGTACAAATATTTGTAATTAGTTTTATTCCTCTGGAATCTGTTGCATTCTCTCTCCCCCTAAGTCCTGGGTGGTTTGTGGTGGGGATAGCACTCCTCAGTTGGTTGAAGGTGATAGGGTAGCATGTAGGGGACCTCCCATTTCTGTGGGTTGCCTGTGCAGTTTTGCAGCTTTCGGGATACATATTCTGGGCCTTCACACCCTATCTTTTTAAAGAAAGGAAAGCTTGTTTGCAGAGCCCTACCTTAGGTGTTCTGCTTTGGTTGTCAATTTTCTAGATGTGGCTTATTTTTATTCTTAACTAAAATGTCTGCATTGGGAGAGTAACAATGGTAGAAGCACAAATGATAGTAGCAACTCAACTATTGAGTGCCAGTAACCTGATAGGGTCTTTTGACATGTGCTCATTTTTTCATTCTTGTCACTATCCTGTAAAATAGAAGTTACCCCTTTTTTCCAGGAGATTAAGTTTAAAGGGGATTAAGTTATTGTGCCTAAGGACAAAACTTTTAAGGAAAAGGTAACCTTGAGCAGTAAGTAGGGAAACAGGTTATAAAATCACAGCTATTGGTTAGTCCGAGAATGTCTTCTTATTTGGAATTTGACAAAGCAAGTGTTTGTAGGACTTTAAGGCTCTCAGTCCAGTTGCGTAGTCCAAAAAAAGGATGAATAGATTTGATTAGTTTCAGTCCTGCAAATTATGTCAGCAAGTATTTTCCAGACTCTTCCCTCAAGGTGGGCCTCTACCTGGACAGAAGTTATTTATTTTAAGAACAAGAAATAGTCTCTAGCTTTTGTTGTCTTAAGCCCATATTTTAATCCTTCTTGAAATTGAATGTTCTTTCTTGTCTTACTTTTCAAGAAATGAGAACTATAACCAGGTAAAATAGTTAACATTTACCAAGTGCTTACTAAAAACCTAGTGTGGAGTTCAAATGTTTTTTGTTGTATACTCTGGTAGGTTTTCTCCATAGTGCCCTGAAGTAGTTGTTCTTGTTTTCTCAGGAAATGGAGGCATAGAACTGTCAAATAACTTGCCAAAGGTCACACAGTCAGACTACTGAAGAGGAATTTGAACCCATACAGCCTTTGCTTCCTTAGCCCTGCCTCTTTAACTGGAATTCTTGTTAGCTATTTGGCTCTCATCCAGTGCTTTGTTGAGATAACATAAGTCAGTAGTAGTCCCCAGTAGTGAAAGGGAAAGAGGTAGGAATGTATTTTGCAAAAGCATCTTCTCCCTACTTAGTGTTCTCACAATAGAAAACTTGATTGAGGGGGCGTAGGTAGAAACTAGGCAGACAGCACTATAGGGGATATAGGTTTAGAATGGAATAAAAGGGATATAGACATTTGGTTTCTTATTCTTTAAAATGTATTTAATTCTGACATGTTAACTGTTGGGTACGGATTGTGGGATGCTTGCTTTGTGTATGTTTTGCACTCCCATGTAGCATGGATGGCTCCGTGTTGAGATATTGTGGTCCCAAAAGAAGCTGATAATGTATTCAGTCATCTGACTTCTGCTCTGCTATTTGTGGAATTCTTCTGTCTGCTCAATTGTTTGCAGGGAGCGAGGAGAGCTTTCAGAGAACTCTTTCACCTATGCACATGTGAGACTCTGCCTGCACTGCTTGTAATGTTCCAGCGGCTATTTCATAGATCAAAATATGATACATGGTATTTTTACATAGACCTTTTTTCATCGATCAAAATATAATACATGGTATTTTTTGTTATTCGATTGTGTCCATGTGAAATGTGATCCCAAACTGTCAAAGGCTTAACTTGGAGAATGTGAGTGAGTTCTGGAAGTTCCTGTTTTTGCTGACTGATCTCTTTGCCCATTGAAGTACCCATCCTAATGAGGATTTGTCTTTTCTTTTTTTTTTTGAACCAGGGATTGAACTCAGGGACACTTGGCCACTGAGCCACATCCCCAGCCCTATTTTGTATTTTATTTAGAGACAGGGTCTCACTGAGTTGCTTAGGGCCTTGCTAAGTTGCTGAGGCTGGCTTTGAACTCGCGATCCTCCTGACTCAGCCTCCCAAGTCGCTTGGATTACAGGCGTGTGCCACCGCGTCCAGCTGAGGATTTGTCTTTTCTAGCAGATCATTCCTGCTTAAAAAAGCAGCCCTTGATTCAAATGTGAAACAACTTTCATTGCCTTTGGTGTTACAGTAGCATTTGTAATGATATTTAATATTAATTTATCTTAAAATTTCTAATTCTATTGTTAATATGCTTAAAAATGAAGTTTTCAATTATTGTCAGAATGCAAATTAAAAAGTTGAATTGCATATCTTCAAGGATCCTATACCTTGAGCCATTTCTAGGCCATCTTTAGAGTTAATTAATAACATTTACATAGTTATATGGGTAACAAATTTTAAAAATACATTTTTGATGTGCTTGAATATGTGTTTGGTCATTTATTTATTTTTATGGTGCTTGGAATCACACCTGGGCCTTGTATGTGCTAAGCATATACTCTATTACTGAGTATATATCCTAGCCCCAGGATATATATTTTTATAACAGAAATATTCATAAGGGTAATTTTTAATAGGTGGTTAACCTCTGTGTGGTTATCATTGAAACACAGGAATTCTTTCACATATCTTTTTAGATTTCTGAATTGGAAACATACAAATTCCTTATTAAATTTCTTAACTTCAGGAGTATATAAATTTCTGCAAATTTAACAAAACATTTCTTGAAATTAGAGATGCTGGTTATGGTAGTTAGGGAGATAGGTAGTGGGGTTGTGGTCCTTGAGACAGTTCTACTATCCTGCACCTGCTGTCTTGAGCCTGCAGAGTGTTGCAGATGTCCTATAGGCTGTGCAGCACATTAAGATTAAGCTCCAGCCACTGACCCCAACTCATTGTTTATGACTTTGAAGTGAGGGTGGATTGATAAATAATGGTACAACATTTTCTGACCCTTTCAGTTTGGGTTTCACTCTTTATAGAAGTTTTCTGCTTTTTATCTTTCTTCCCTGACTTTTCTTTCCCTCAAAAAGTTGAAGAGGGAAGATGGGTGGTAGTGAAAAGAACACAGTCAAAATTATGGGGGACTGGGCACAGTGGTACACACTGTGATACCAGCAGCTTGGGAGGCTGAGGCAGGATTGCCAGTGCAAAGCCAGCCTCAGCAACTTAGTGAGGCCCTACGCAGCTCAGTGACACCCTGTGTCTTATAAAATACAAAATGGGCTGGGGATGTGGCTTATTGGTTAAGTGTCCCTGGGTTCAATCCCTTGTACCAAAAAAAAAAAAAAAAAAAAAAAGGGGGAGAAAGAATACTAGGTGAGTCTGTCAACTGTCATTAATGACTTCATGTGTATGATCACGATCTGTAGTTTCCCTCTTTATCAAACAGATTTGCCCTGTTAACAGCGCTTAGTAAAAAAAAAAAAAGGCTAGCTTTTAGTTAAGAAAGTTATTAGGTAGTGCTGGATTAAGATCACTTTAACAGTCATTGGCTGATTTGTGGAATGTTAGTTGCTGGACAACATTATAGTCCAGCAGACTGGGACTGAGCCTCTTTTATTCAGTAGAATTATTACGCTCTCTAGCTTTTATGTACTTTATTTCCCCCTTTTAAGGATATTGTGACAAACTCTTTAATTTTAGATGTCTTGAAAATAGTCATTACGTCCAAAATGGTCAAAATGGTACATGTTGAAATCTTGAGATGATTTAAGATGGTGAAACCTATAAACCAATTCCTAAAACTTAAGAACCCCTGCACCTTTGGAGTTTCTCAGTGTATTTTTAATTTCTTTAATTATGTTTTGAGACTTATGTATGATGTTCTTATTGCTATTTTAAGTTGTGTTAATATCTTCGTTCCTTAAGTCTTTTCCATATGAGTATGATATAAAAATTTTCTTTGAAAATGTAAATTTATTGTATTCTAAATAAATAATATAAATAATGGAAATTAGCAAAGGAAATTGAAGTCACATGAAGATCTTTCCCTTATACCTTTAGCAAAGGGCACACTGAATTTAACTAAGAATCCTAATGGAATGGATGACTCTAAGTTATGAGATGTAATACAAGAAAATAACATGATATTTGCTATGGACTGAACATATGTATTAACAATGACCCCCCCCCCCAAAAAAAAAAAGCCTGAACATTGAAGAGTATTGTGAAACAAAAGTGGAGCATTATCCTTCTCTGGTTAAAGGACATTCACATAATCAATAGCAGCATTCCTGTAATCATTGATAATCTCATTTATAATATTTTCACTTTAAGGAAACACATTCAGGAGAGAAGAGAAATAGGGGATGAGGGGAGACCAGGTTGTAGCTTGAGGGAGCAATGGCTTAGGCAAGAATTAAGTGGGCCTAGGCATACTTGTCCAGGCCCTGTTTCTCCAGGGATCATGACCTATCACTTGGAGAGGTGCTGCCTTTTATTGTGTGTGTATATGGGGAGGGCTTAGCCTTTGGGACCTTCATGTGTGGAAGGGAGAACCTGTGGTAGATGGACGATGGTGCAGATCCCAGGGGTTGAGGCACTGATGCTCATCTGTACAATAGTTGCTCACCTGCTCCTCCAGGAGCAGGCCATCTGTTAAGTATAGAGTCTTCTGATCTTCATCCTCACTTTTGGGGAAGGATGACAATGCTGATGGCTTGCTTCCTTCAGGCACCACTGAACCCCAGAACCCTTTAATTTCATGCTCTGAATTTGCAGACTGAACATTTCGGTGACTCTTTTCTTGTTTTCAGGGGAGACAGAGGTACATCTCACCCAAGAACAGGTAAAGGTGAGATAAGCCTGGAGGAAGGGAAGGCATTCTAGGGCTTCTGGTTTTCTGAGGTTGAACACCATACTTTTACCAGGCCTGTACATCTGTGGTGAAGGGAGTTTTCCTTTTTCTGTCCTTTTCCTGTTCCTCATTGAGCTTCAGGTAACTCTGGGAGCCACATAGCAGCTTTTGTGCATCTGGCCCAATTTTTCATAGATGTTTACTGTTTTCAATAAAGGGATTTGGGCTAGGTGTATAGCTCAGTGGTAGAATACTTGTCTGGCTGTGTGAGGTCTTGGGTTCAATCCCCAGCATCACAAAAAAGAAGTACGGTGAGGAGGGAGGGGATTAATTTAGTGTATAATGAAAATAAACAAAAAAGAAATACATTCAGAAAGAAACTGGAGATGGCCTAAAGAGAAACCCTTCAGTCAGGAGTGTTGAGAAATGCTGTATGAACCTAGGCTGAAAATGTTAGGACCAGGCAGATAGAAAATACCAATGCAAAGAGGAGCTATGATTAAAATCTGTAAGTTAATGAAGGTAGTATAGGGTATAAAGCAAAAGTAGTGGGTACCTGACCTTACAGCTTAAAAGATTTTAGGGACATGCTAGTAGTTTATTAAGTCATCAAACTGAGTAGGCAGTTCATAGTACTTGCTATTTAAGTGAATGGACAGTTTATAGTTTATTTTAAGGCTTAGATAAATACATGGATGACTTCATAACATGTTAGTAAAACAGATTAGGACTTTTGGTATACATTCTTTGAAGTTTAATCTCAAGGAAAAAGACCATGATCTAAAGTGCTTTCATTTATCTGGAATTATACTTTTGTTCATTGTGCCCTTCAGGTATGTCTAAAATGGCATGTATTGGCTTGTCTGAATGATTTAAGAAATTGTACTTTCTTATTGGTTTTCTAAAATTGGGGAATATACATACATATACATAATACATAAAACACATTCACACACGTATTCATTTCTTCTCTAGTATGTAGAACCGGAGAACAGTATAAAGGCTTTTTTTTCTTTTCTCGTTTTTTTTCTTTTTTGCGGTAGTGGTGATTAAACCCTTCCTCATGCTATGTAAGCACTCTTTGGAGCTGTTCCCTAGCTCAGGGCTTTCATTTTTAAACTCTTTTGGACGGATACTTTAGAAGTCACCTTCTCTGCTGTAGGTCATTAATAGACTGATCTTCCTCAAATATTCATTTTGTAATAAAGGAATTTCCCACTCATAATGGAATGATAGCTCCAAATACTTATTGGATGAATCTATCATGAACACCTTTTTTTATTTCTGTTATTTACATGAACCTTTGTACCTATTTGTGTGTTCATTCTAGTCTGCTATGTACAATGTGTTGATCATACAAATTCCCGCTCCTTGATTTATGTAAAGAAAAATGGATGAATTGTTCTGAAATTTAGGAAGCAATTCTTAGTTTAGGAGTTTATATTACTGATCTCAGTTAATACTGAAATGATCAATTGAAAGAAAAAGAAAGGGAGTCCAGTAATATTCAGATTATTAGTAAGTTGCTTAATATATTGATGATAGATTTTATTAAAAATGTTATACAGAACAGGAAGGAAGTTCCATATCAGAATCTATAAATACTTAAAATTTTAGCTTTGTCACTTTGGTAAATTGAACATTTTTTACACCTGGACTTATTAGATTTTCCCCTGCAGAATATTTTGACACTCCGGTGAGAGGAGGGATTAATAATATCAGTTTATAGTGGAAGAGGAGAAAAAGGTAAAGAAAACCTTGGGGAAATTCAGTAGTTCTGGAAAGGTAATAAAACAAAACTAAACACAAAGAAAGTTTACCAGGGTTGGCACTTAAATATTTCTACTGAAGCAATGATAAAAGAGAGAAGGAAAGCATCACTCGAAGGACCATTGTCTCAGTAGATAATGAAATTCTACAGTGATCCAAAGAGCAAAGCCCTTAGAATCTACACATTAGTATATGCCTGTGATAACACTTGTAAAAACATTCTCAACCTCTCTAGATTTCTACTTTTAACAATATTCCTTAGCTGGTGGGATCATTTGATTTGCAGAATAAGGCAGAAGGCTATCTGTCTTCCTGCCATCTATTCTCATTCTGTCACCAACCAATTATGTGTTAAATAGTAAAAACCATGTACGACTCAGGTGGAAGAGCAGAGTGGCACTTTCTGATGTGCAATGTCATGTGTCTCTTGTTCTTAACTCCTGTGATGCTCTAATAATGTGGTAAGATGGGTGGATAAATAACAACTCTTTCAATGCTATTATGTTTTTATTTCCTGAAATGAAAAGTTACTAGCTAGAACGTGTTGGGGTTTGAGAGGCCCTGAGAATTTTGTTTTTGTCCCAGCTTTTTCTTATGAAAAATTACATACAGAAGGATCAAAAGAATAGCATGACGAATCTCTGTATACCTTTTGTTATATATATGTGCATTTTCATACCGTCTCCCTCCCACCTTCTCCAGTATGCCAGTGTGGGTGTGTGTATTGGATAAACCATTTCAAAGCAAGTACTTTATCCATAAAGAGTGTATTGCCTTAAAACAAAGCCATTGTCTGATGTAACCACAGAATACCATAATTACACTTAAGAAAACTAATGTCATCTAATATCAGGTCTGTTTCAGTTTTTCCAGTTGTCTCCAAAATGTCTGTTAACAGCTTTTGTTTTCCAATATCATTTTCACTCATTGCATTTAGTTTCCTATCTTGCAATTCTTTTAATGTGGACCAAATTCCCCTGGTTTGTTTGGTTTAGACATTTTTAAGAGTCCAAGTCAGTTGTCCTGAAGAAGATGCACTTGTTATATCAGTTTTGGGCATCTTCTGTTGAATGTTTAGAATTCATTTTCTCCAGAAGCATTAAGAAATTGTTGGATATGTTGGTGAGGTTGACCAGGGCTAAAGAAGTACAACCTTTGAGAGCTTATTACTTGAGATAGTAGCATCTTAGGACATTGTCATTACATGCTTCTTCTGTGGCATCTTTAGGTCTTGTCCTAGACACACTTTCTAATATCAGATCATAATAAGGAGATGCAGAAGAATAGGCAGTATCTAATTTTGAGGATGTTTGTTGTCTACCAACTAGACATATTTTTTTTTTTTCCCTCTTGGAAGTAGCAGATATTTTGGGAGAGGTGGGTATAGGAATTGAACTCAGGGGCACTTGACCACTGAACCACATCCCCAGCCCTGTTTTGTATTTTATTTAGAGACAGGGTCTCACTGAGTTGCTTAGCACCTTGCTGTTGCTGAGACTGGCTTTGAACTTGAGATCCTCCTGGCTCAGCCTCCTGAGCCACTGGGATTACAGGTGTGTGCCCCCGAACCTGGCAGAAGTAGATTTTTGATTTAAGCACAGACCAAGGTGTGGAGGAGTGTTGAGATTGAGATATGAATTTTATAGTTCACTTAGATAAATAGAAAGCTTTTATTTAAACACTTACAGAGACAAAAATTTCCTGGAGTGTTTTGGAGCATGGTACCTTCAATTTCTTGAATAGTTGACCATTCTAAAGCTTTAACTTGAAAATTTATTTTTCTTTTTTCTGCAGTGTCTCCATTTGTTTTCCATGCTAACCTTTCCTACTCCAAAACTATTTCCCATTTCTTTAGTTTCTAGTTAACCCATCTTTTCACTCTCTTACTTTAGACCTCATTAAAAGTACTTTAGACCTCATTAAAAGTATGATATGGTCCTCTCTTCTGTCATGAACCACAGTGGGTATGGGCTTCATTCTCATCTTGAGAAATAGATTATAAAGGTGAGAAAATTATTCACAGGTGCCCAGTGTACACTAGAGAGAGGTATCTGGTTAATCTCACCTCTCTAATCTAGTGGAGAAGTAGTGATTTTGTTTTTAATGTAGATACAGAAACCTCAGTGTAAGAGTGGTGGGTAGGAAAGATAGTAGCACCCAAGAAGTAGCACAGGAAGTTGGATAACCCCAGAATAATCCTTTGATTGAAACTTTAAATGAAGTTATCTTCTTTAATTGCAAGTGGTACTGTAGGAGGTGGAGCATTATTAGGCCATGGTCAGGCCCTGCACCTTCCTCAAGGGGACAGAGACCTAAACAGCACTCCCTACCTGGACAGAAAGTGTTGCTCCATAGTAAGGGGAATGTTAACTTTGTTGAATTCATATTTAAATTGGGAAATCATAAGCTTAGGAGATAGATAAGGGACATCAAAGAAAGGAAAGTGAGACTGGTGGTAGTTCTTTTAATTTAACCAATCTTGACAATATAAAGATCATTATGAACTTAAGTGACTAAGATTTTATTTATTTATTTCATAAAACTTCTCAGAAATGCATTGTACTGGGTGGTACTCTCGTGTTCTTGTCATTTTGTATATACTGTGCTACTGTTTAAAAAAATGTGGGCATGTTAGGGGAGTATGTTAATCTTCTGATATTATAACAAAATACCTGAGGTAATAATTTATAAAAGGGTAAGGTTTATTTCAATCCATGACCAATTGGCTCTATTGTTTTGAGTTTGTGGTAGTACAATATGGTGAGAGGGTATGGCACAGCAGATCTGTTTACTTCATGGTGAGGATGTGGAAAAAAAGAGGAAAAAGAGGGGTTAGGGCCCTCTTGTCTCCTTTGAATGTGTCCCCTTGTACCCCCAGTGGCCTAAAGATATCCCCATTAGTTTCTACCATCTCCTAATAACACCAAGGTGGGGACTACACCTTTATCTCATGGGTCTTTGTGGGACATTTTAAGATTCAAACTATAGCAGAGAGGGTTGAACAGAAAGTATTGTAGAGTGTTGTATTCAAACTTCTAAGTGTCTGTGCTACATCCCAAGCAGATGTGGTAGCTGCCAGGGTCATTTGTAGGGACCCGAGGGGCCTATGTACTTCAAGGTTCTGAAATGTAACTAACATGCAGACATTAAGGACAAGTAGGGGAGGGGCAAACAGCAAAACAATATTAAAAAAGTGCTATTGTTTTAAAATAGCGGCTATACAAAACATCTAGAAAATTAGGTCTCTTGAGTATCTACTTTGGTTCTGTTTTTATTCCTTTAAGCACCCCAATTTTAAAAGTAGCCATTTAGAATAAATACTAATAAAATGCGTAATAGTTCTCCTTTTTCTAAGCCAATTTGAAGTGTGTAAAAATTCCACTTAGATCTATGAGATCTTTTACAATGTTGAGCTGTATCTTTTTACAAATGTAGACTCACATTAAGGAACTCTTTAGCTTTTTACTGTCTGCTTACTGTTACCTCTGTTTGTACTTTTTCTATTTTTAATAATAGTTCCTGTTTTTTAATTTTCTGCATTTTATCTGTTATGAATTTGGAAATCAGATAACCAGATTTGTTTGCTTTTTCAGCAAAAATTTAATGAGTACCTTCTATCTGCCAGACACTAGTAATACAGAGATTTAAAGAAGAAATGGCCCTATCCTCGAAGTTTTTAGAATTTAGGGAAGGAAAGAGACATGTGGACACATAATTACTGTACAACATATGCATTAGATTAGAAGATTGTATTAAGAATAGAGAAATGTACAGATGTATTATGTGAGAAAAGTTTGTTTTGCGAGGTGAAGAAAGGCTTTGGAGCTGCCCTAGTGTTTGATTTGAGCCTCAAAGACCAACTGAGTTGAAATTTTATCATAGAATATAGAAAAGGCATTCTAGAGAGAGGCATGCACATAGGTTAAGGGTAGAAAATGTATGTTTCTGCTTCCTCTTGTATTACATGCATTTTTAATAAGAGCTGCATGAGAATCTGAGACTTACCAGTAAAGCTAGTGATTGTAGTGCACAGAGTATGGAATGTTTATTTTTTCTCCTTTTCATTTCTTGCTTGTTCTGTTCAGGGTGTTCTTACTGTTGTTATATCATATACCACTCTAAACTTGGTGACATTATGCTCACAGATGTGGGTCAGAAGCAGAAAGGCAAGATGGATATGGTTTATGTGCTACATGGATAGCTGGTATCTCTTCCAAGAAGGCTTGGAGTGAGGATTGGGTTGACAGCTGGGGCATAGAATCAGCTAAACCCTTGCTTATTTACTCCTATGCCTGATATTGATGCAGGCATTTGGTTGAAATCTAGGCTGGGTTACAGGCTAGGGTACCTACAAATGGCTTTTCTTTGTGCCTGCTTGGACTTCCCAAGAGCATGGCCCCTCAGGTTCAAAGAATTGGTGTCAAGAAAGTGGATTGTAGTTATATGTTTAGAAAAACTTCGTGAAAAATGTTTATAGACCTTTGTTTGTTGTGTGGTACTGGAGATTGAACCCAGGTCTTGTGCATACTAAGCAAGTGCTTTACCATTGAGCCACATCCCCAGCTAAGCCTTTTTTTTTTTTTTTTTTTTTAACCAGAGGAAATTTGTTTTAAAAGTAAGTTTACTTTTGTTTAAGTATATATTATACTAACTAGTCATGTAATAATGATTAAGCATGTGTTGCCTCAGAATGGACCTGTTACTTTGGGTAAGTGCTTTAATGTTTCTGAGTCCAAATTCCTTTCTTGTGGTGAGAAACTTGGTGGTGAGAATCAAATAGGTTTTATATTAAGCCAGAATGAATTAGATGATTTTAAAGAAACCTGGTGCTGAATTCTCACTGCATCACCATAAGATTGAAAGGCATTAATCTTTTTTAAAAATTTTCTTTAAATTCTGGAAATACCTTTAGTTCTAGTTTTTATTTTTTAATTTTTTTTTTTTTAGTTCTCAGTGGACTTCTATTTTAATTATTATTTTTTAATTTTATTTACTTATTGATTCATTGAACACAAATGGAGTGCAGCTCTTGTTTCACTGGTTGTACACAAAGTAGAGTCACACCATCTGTGCATTCATGCATGTACACGGGGCAATGGTATCTGTCACAATTTCTGTTATTATTTTTACCCCCCCCACCCCGACCTCACCCCTCCCTTCCCTCCATGCTATCTATCCTTCCTCCCTTCTTGCCACCCTTCCTCCCTGCATTATGCATCATCATTCATTTATCAGTGAGACCATTCGACCTTTGGATTTTTGGGATTGGCTGTTCTCACTTAGCATAACAGTCTCCAACATCATCCATTTACCTACAAATGCCATAATTTTATTCTTCTTTATGGCTGAGTAATATTCCATTGTGTATATATACCACAGTTTCTTTATCCATTCATCTACTGAAGGGCATCTAGGTTGATTCCATAATCTAGCTATTGTGAATTGAACAGCTATGAACATTGATGTGGCTGCATCACTGTAGCAATCTGATTTTAAGTCCTTTGGGTATAGGCCACGGAGTGAGATAGCAGGGTCAAGTGGTGGATCCATTCCAAGTTTTCTAAGGAATCTCCACACTGCTTTCCAGATGGCTGCACCAACTTGCATTCCCACCAGCAATGAATGAGTGTACCCTTTCCCCCACATTCTCGCCAACACCTGTTGTTGCCTGTGTTCTTAATAAAAGACATGCTAATTGGGGTAAGATGAAATCTTAAGGTGGTTTTGATTTGCATTTCTCTTATAACGAGTGATGTTGAACATTTTTTCATAAATCTGTTGATTGCTTGTAGATCTTCCTCTGTAAAGTGTCTGTTCATTTCCTTGGCCCATTTATTGATTGGGTTATTAGTGTTCTTGGTGTAAAGATTTTTGAGTACTTGGTAGATTCTGGAAATTAGTGCTCTATCTGAAGTGTGTGTGACAAAGATTTTCTCCCACTCTGAAGGCTCTCTCTTCACATTGCTGATTGTTTCCTTTGCTGAGAAAAAGCTTTTTAGTTTGACTCTATCCCAATCATTGATTCCAGCTTTTATTTCTTGCGCTTTAAATACAGCACCCATTCATGCTCAAAACACTAGAAAAAACAGGGATAGTGGGGACATTCCTTAACATTGTAAAGGCTATCTATGCTAAGCCCACAGCTAACATCATTCTAAATGGAGAAAAATTGAAAGCATTTCCCCTGAGAACTGGAACAAGGCAGGGATGCCCTCTTTCGCCACTACTATTCAACATTGTTCTTGAAACTCTAGCCAGAGCAATTAGACAGACCAAAGAAATTAGAGGAATACGAATAGGAAAAGAAGAGATCAAACTATCCCTATTTGCTGATGACATGATTCTCTATTTAGAAGACCCTAATTATTTTTATGTGGTGCTGAGAATCAAACTCAGTGCCTCACACATGCTAGGGAAGTGCTCTACCAATGAGCTGCAACTTCAGCCCTGGAATTACCTTTTTTAAAAATAGAGATACTATGTCCCCTTTCTATTTTTCTTTCCTTCTCAGGCATATATTGTGTGCAACTCTTGATTAAATGATGATGATATGTATTTTAGGACTGTTTGTTTAACTAAAAACCTTTCTAGAAAGTGAGCCCTGAAGCCACTGATGGTAGGAGTAATAATTAATAAACTTCTTCTAAGAGCCCCAGAATGGTGTTGTTCAGCAGATGATTTATTTTATAAATTAAGGCAGCCTTTTAATAAAAGATAATAAAAAGAGATAATAAAAGATTTCTGCTTTTTATATTCTGGGAGCAAGGATGATAAGAGTTGATAAGTCTCTGGTTCAAGAGTTATCAAATTTTAGAGTGCATAAATTACCTATCTTGCTTATCAAATAAAGGCTCCAAGATCTCATTCATTGAGGTTTAGAAAAGGATGAACGGATGGGTCCAGAAGTTAGCTTTTTAAAGGAGATTCTTCAAGTGTCTATTGATAGATACAGTGGGGATACAGTGGGGAACCACCTGTGAAGGCCTCCTTGCTTGGCCCTAAGCACAGGGGATATCAGGAATCCCAGTAACCTGAGAGGTAGGCAGTAGTAGGGAGAGTCATTTTGCTGATGATAGGTGAGACAAGGTGGCAGTTGGCATGTTTTGTTTGAACTCACTCATATCTAATAAGAAATTTCTCCATAGCAGACAGGTGAGAAATTCATGCACTGAAGTGATTTTGGAACATGCATTTTAAGGATAAAATGAAGGTAAACTATTTCAGGATGTTGTCATTAGGTTTTTCTTCCTAATCACTCTTAGAAGGTTGTGTCACTATTGGGGAGAAGGATTGTGAAGTCTTTTTTAGAGACTCTAAAAAGAGGATTGTTATGTTGGAAGATGTTAATAACGAAGTACCAGAAAAATTTGGAGTTCCTCGAATTCAAGTTTGTTTTTCAGTTCTGTGAAGGCAGTTTGGTATAGCACTGACTAGATTGCCATCCAGTGCCATTATTTGAACAAGTGTGACCTTGTGGTCTGATTTCCTTAATTGTTTACTAATGATCAGACACATAGTTGTTCAATAAATCTTGGTTACTTATTTGGGATTATAATTCAGTATAGATTATTTTAAATTTAAATTGAGGATGTTTCAAATAACCATTGAGGAATGTAGTCCTGAAGACTAGAACTACCTACCTGTATATTCGGGATTATTTATGGCCAACCTTTTTTTTTAACCTCTTTTCTGACTCCTTTATCAGTTGGTTCCTGATTGGAGAATGAAAAAGAGTAGGGCAGTACTTTATGTTAGAGTCTATAGCAATATGTTGTGAACTGTACTGTAGGTACTGTAGTTATCAACTAAATATGCTATTCTACTTGATTTATGGAATGATTATAATCCCATAGCATTTTAGCACTGAGAAGCTTCTCAACAGGTGAGGGTAGAGGAAAAGAACAGATAATTTGATGTGTCATTTGGTCTATGAAAATTCCTGTCTCTTTACACCATGTGGTTGCATGGTAGTTGAAGGTGAAGCTGGTAGTGAGTGCTATTTTGTGCAGAAGATTGGGAGGAGGGTGACCTAAGTCAAGAGTTAAAATAGCTAATGTTTTGAAAAGAAATTGGGAGTTTTAACTATTCAGAGATGGCAAAACATTTTAATTATCATATTGAAAATATCTTAAAAATAAACTACATGACATTCACTTTTCATTAACTTGGGAGGTTGACTGCTTGCTTAACATATCTAGGTGTTGGTCTTAGAAGTAGACAGTGCTATTCTCTACAAAGATATAAACTTAGATTTCTCACAGAAATATCTGATGGGAACTCAATGTTAGAATTAGCTGGTTTGATTATAATTTAAAACTCCTTTTCTTCTGGAAAAATTACTGTAGAAGACTTAAATGTTATTATTGATTGGTTCACCTTGTGTCTTGAAATAAAGTTATTTTTCTAGGAAACAAATGAAGCTCTTGCTGAGAAAGGTTGGACTGATTCATCAAAAATAGGTATCTGTTTTTCTAGGACTTTGAATATAATCTTATAAATAAATGCTTCAAAACTGCTTGAATCACCAAGGAAAGCAAGTCTTTTTAGTCACTCTCCATCTAAGTGGTATTCATTGTACAGTTTAATTAAATCTGATCATCAGTAATCATTCTCTTTTCCATAGGGATAAGTTAACTCTCTTTTTCAAGGTCTGTCCTGTTCCAAAGATAAACTCACATTTTATACAGGATGATAGAGGATGCCTGCAGTCAACTGTGTTTGCCTGTGTTTACAAATACATTGCACTGATTTACTCAGGCGATGGAAAACTACATAGCTAAATTCTCTGATGGGAAGTTTCCAGATCCACAGGGAAAGAAGAGATATTTATCGGAGAATAGTATTTAGAGGCTGTGTTATGATGTTCAAAGAAACAAATGCCTTCTTTTATCAGTAGAATATGAGTAAAGCATTTGTGAATAGCAGTAAAGGAAACTTCTTGGATGATATTAGTACACCTCTCATAGATGAACATAGATGAATGGTTACATTTAGAATGTTGGATTTCATATAGTCCAATTTTTATATAATTAATAAATCTCAGTAACACTGCCCTACAGTAGACCAATAAGCATTATGCCACTTTTAGTTATACTTGTGACAAAGTATCTACCTTGACTAAGTAATTACAGGTCAAGGGATTAAAATGAAAGGATTCCTCCTTGGTAAGGTCTGGTGGTTGCACATTCACATGGGGAGGTTCCTGACCTCATGTGCTGCCTAACCCTTGCCTTCATGTTCTAGCTTCCTAGTCTCTCGCTGGGACTTCTCTGGAAACACAAGCATGTGTGCATGAGTATCTGAAGGAACCATGTTGTGCTCTGGGTGTTCTGTCTTGTGTTTACCCTTTCAGTTAGAAGCCACTATATTGGGTATGAAAACTCACTGTCTTTTTACCATTTTTCCTTAATTTTTTGTATTTGTTTTAAAATCTTGAAATAGGAACATTTATTAGTAAGTCAAATGAGCTATTCTGTCAGAGCTGTGGAAGCTGTGGAGTACCATCTGTGTAGTTTGTGATGTGCCATATCAACTCATATTTGAGCTTTTAGCAGGAAAAGTGAGTAAAGTTACAAAGCATTTTTATTAACACAGCTCAACCTACAGAAAATCAAGGTGAAAAAAATGAGTCTTGGAGGGACAAACTGCTTTTCCAATTTAGTTGAATTAATCCTTCTAGTGCTCGTGATATCGTTTAGTAATTTACCCATTAGTATGCACCAACTTACCATCTTGGTATGTTGTTAAAGAAATACGCTCTGACTTGGATAGAGTTTTTTTTTTTTTTTTTTTTTTTATTACAGATAAACTGTAGTTTTCATTCAGAATAGATACATGCTAACTTTCCTCCCTGGTCCATCTTCTGGAATTCCTAAGCAGCAATGCCTAATAACTGTGGTTAGTATTCTAGACACTGTAGGTAGAGTTGGAGCAACAAGTATTCAAGCCTTCTCAGAACAAAATTTTAGTTTTTCATAACCATATCACATTGGTGCCAAGTTGTGTTCCCTTTCTTCCTTGTGGAAACAAAATTTTAAATGTAAACTGTGTAGTATGACCCTTTGCTTTAGCCAATTAATTTCTAGTTAAAAACTTGGAAGTTTCATGATAGTGAAAGTACTCCTAAGAAACAGACAACCATCTTTTTCCTTGTGTCATTTGAGCCTCCTCCTGACTTATGTGACATTAAGAGATCCTTCTAAGCAGCCTTTTTCTAATAACCTTGGCCCATTGGTGGTCTTCTGCCTTTCTCATCTTTATTCTGCTTATTTCCCAGGTCACACATTTGGCTTTTGACTTCATGGTAGCTTATCTTATATTCTGGAAACCTAGTAGGATCTTGTTTTAAGAAGGTATATGGGGCTGGGGATACAGCTCAGTTGGTAGAGTGCTTGCCTGCATGCACAAGGCCCTGGGTTCAATCCCCAGCACTGCCTGGGGGGGGGTGGGGGGAAGAGGATATATGAAGTACGTAGCTAAGTGTAAAGTAATTCATGAAATTCTGTTAAATAAAACTTAGAATAACAGGTAATTTTAAAGCTTGTACATGTAATCAGTTATTCAGTTTTATGACTGTAGCTGACTTACATCATTACTGATATTTCTTTTCTCTCTTTTGCAATAAGAACCTTAGAACTAATCCAACTGCCTTTTTTTGTGTCTTGGTGAGTTATTTATAAACTTCATAATTATTGATATTTCATTACCTTTCAGTGGGAAATTCAGTGTGAGAAACCATTATTTCAGCGGGTAACCAACAGTTGATCACCTTTGTATAAGTTTTAGATGATATGCAAGCTAATAATAAACCCATCATATAGAGATAGTTGATAGAAACAAGTTCAGTTACTCAAAGTTTTATGTAAAGAATAAAGACAAATGTTGATAATTTAAATATGTAAGATTAAAATTTTGAATAGGCAAGAAGATGACTTTTTCTATTGGAATATGCTATATATAAGCCATTTTTCATAGGTACGGTCTCCAGTAAACTAAATGGTGACTGAAACATAAAATGTCAGAGATACCATGAACTACTGATATATGAGTGGTAGGCAGTCTGATGAGTCTATCAAGCAGTAGTATATTTGTCTAGACCTATTTTTGGAAAAGGAAGAATCTACTGGGGAACTGAGAAGCTTGTGTGCAGCCACATGATATACGTCTATATATGTGTATATATATGTAGATCTGTGGCTGCACACAAGCTTCTCAGTTTGTGTGTGTGTGTATATATATATATATACACACACACACACCCACACATACATACACACATATATATGTCACACATCCACATATATACTTCTACGCATAGATATTTAGAGATCCTGAGAGGTTTGATTCTTCTGTCATGTGCGATATAGGTTTAATTAATATTTTCAAAACAGTCTCTCCTGTATTTGTCAAAATGTGAGGTGAAGTGGAAGATGATAGATTTCCTATACAAAGGGGTAGATTTAATGGTTACCTAAGTCTTTTAGAAACCAGGTAATTGTTGTAGCTATTTTTGGTGATTTAGGCTTACATGGTGTTACCTTTCAGCTAAAATAAGGAAGAATTTTACTATTTATTTTCTAAAATGCTGCTTAAAACATCAAAAGATTTATGTTGGAAAATACTTCTTTCCACATTTTTACCCTTGTCTTTTAACTCTTTGGCCCTATGAGAAGATGGTAATAATCATAGTGGCTCAGGGCTTGGAATGAGTAGCCAGGACTGCCTGGTTTGAAACCCCAGCTCTGCCACTGAGGAGCTCTGTGGAGATCAGAATAATGGTGTCTGTGATTTACTTCTGTTGTGAGGATGAAATGAGGCACTGACAGCAGTGTCTGGTATATAGTTAGAATGGTGTAGGTGTTCACAGTGATTGCTATAGTTGCTATCATCAAATCGTTTTTTTTTGTTTTTGGTTTTGTTTTTTGTAGTAAGGATTGAACCAAAGGTCTGGCCCTTTACCACTGAGCTACATGCTGATTCTTTTTGTTTTTATTTTGGGACAGGGTCTCACTAAGTTGTCAAGACTGGCCTCAAACTTGTGGTTGTCCTACCTCAGCCTATTGAGTTGCTGGGGTTGTGTGCATGTCTTGCTATGCCCGGCCATCAGGCTGATTTTATCAAAGTTGGTTAAGTAATAGTTTCTTTTCTTTTTTTCCCTTTTTCCTCCCAGCATAGCAGCTATAAGAGCAGGGACTTTGGAAACAGAATAAGTTGCATTCTCATTTGTTATTTTACTAATTGTTGACATTGGAAAAGTATTTTAAATTCATTGAGCCCCAGTCTCATTTTGAAAATAATTCATCACAGGATTATGGTAGAAAATCACTGAAATAATAATAATTATTATTATTTACTATATTTTTGGTAAGTTTTTTTTTTTTTAGTTGTAGATATATACGGTACCTTATTTATTTTTATGTGGTTCTGAGGCTCGAACCCAGTGCCCCACGTGGGCTAGGCCAGCGCTCTATCACTGAGCTCCAACCCCAGCCCTCAAATTAGTTTTTGAGTTGCCAGGCTCCTTGGAAAATCCACCAAAAGCTATGAACCATCTTCCCTTAAAAAACACTCCCTCAGTCCCCATACCTATTTTGCACACTCCTTTGACCATACATGGGTCACCTACATTATAAGAAGTTCGGGTGGGTATTCAAAATACTGATGCCCTTCTCATTTCTGTACATAATTCTCAACTTGAGTCAAATCTCTCAGTTTTTTAACATTTAAAAATATTTAATATCTAAAATGTTTAATATGTTTTGCAGTAAGAAATGTGTTTGAAATTCTTCATATTTAGTTGCTAATAAGTAATTATTTGGGTTTCATTTAGATCCATTTATGGCTGTTTTATTCAAGGCCATTGATGTGAAGTTTAAACAGTATCTGTTAAGGTCGTATTACTGACCCAGATCTTCCAGGAAATAGATAACCAGAGGGAATCAATCTGTTTTACTTGATCTCTTATGGTTCCAACTAAAGGCTAAATTTTCTGCTTCTTACTCAAACCCAAATGATGATTTTGGCACTGATATTTATAAGGCCAGTATCAGTTTAAGGAAATCAGAGTCAGACTTATCATTTTTATTTTAAAGATTGAAACACTATCGGACTTGTCATTTCCTTGGGAAATAAAAAGAATTAAAATTCTGTGCCTTTTTTTTTTTTTTTTGCACATTTTTTATAGTTTTATAAGCTCCGGTGGTAGCAGCTGTCTCATTTTTAGATTTTGTGCAAGAACTGTCACATTTTTGGTGCTCAATTAATGTGTTTTTACTTTTTATCTAAATTAATGATTCTGCCCATGAACTAATTTACATATTTCCATTTGTAATAGTACTATGGAAGTGGAAAAGATACTTTTCAATTAATGCCTGGAATTCTAGAAGAAAAATTCCAGATCATCAGGCAACATCAGAAGAGTTTTGTTTGAAAACATGATAAAGGTTCTATCTATCTATCTATCTATCTATCTATCTATCTATCTATCTATCTATGTATCTAGTACTTCAATCTGTTTTCTTAGGTGGTTCAAATTAAAGATATGGGAAATGTTAAAAAAGATTTAATTCTTTGTAACAGATGCTCTGCGTAATACTAATCAATGTAGAACACTAAATATTACTTTTGACTTATATCTTATTAAATTCACTATTGAGCTCTATTCCTTTTAAAGTTTGAATTTCAAGGAAATATAAATGTGTGAGAATTATAGGAGATTTCTAATAGGTTTTAGTAAGATTTTCTTTTGTTTTTGTAGTCTTTTAAGGTTTCCATATAATCAGGATTTTAGGAGGACATAGCCATAATATAAGAATTACTACAGGGTCTTCATTTATTATTTTGTTTTGGTTTTTGACTCTTTAAAAGAGCTCTGATTAATAAGACTTAAAAATAAATGCATAAAACAGTTTTTTATTCCTGTGTTGATCATAGTCTTGGTGAATAGAAGAAAACATTGTATAAGCACATTTGCTATAGAAAAAAAAATCACCATCATCATCTGTGGAAAATCAATATAGATTTTTCAGAATTTAGATTGATGATTGTGTGCCATCAGTGTTGGCTAAAGCTTGGGGGATGCTCCAGGGGTCAAGAGCAGGCCAGCTGAGTGCTTGCCTTCTCACTGACTATGAGATTGCCTTTCTCAGATAGTTCTTTCCCAATGTAAGCCTGGAGCTCCCTGGCTGAAGATGAAAGATACACCTGAATAAGATTTTGATAGGAAATAGCATTATATAAGTGTTACGTTAATCTGTATCTGTGACACTGCTCCTACCTTGGGCTGAGGCGAGTAGATTTTGCCTGTGTATGAAAATTGAATTTCACTGGTCTATTTTTTATGGACATTTGTCTGCATAAAGTAAGCCACCCAGCTATAGACCTTTAAGATAATGTTGAGTTTGTACTTGTTTCATTATCTAGGAAAATTCAAAGATGTTAAATCTATTCACATCTTGTATTTTGCTTCTACAATAAGATTTTTCAAACTGTAGTTGATGAGCCATTAGTGAGTCACTTTAGTGGGTCATAAACCAGTTTAAAAGCAAAGCAAAAGTAGAGAATATAAGAAAAAGTTCAGAGTATATTACACCTAGTTTAGGCAAGTACAAAGCTGGTTGTGTACTTTATTTTTGTGTGTTTACTGGGCCATTGTGTTAAAAAATATATATTTACTATGTGTTCTAAAAAATGTTAGAAAGATGATAGTCAGTCACTCTGAAGGAGACCAACTAAATTGCCTATTGAAATTTTGAGGGTACTTATTCCTAAAATAGGCAGTGATATTATATCTTCTAGTGAGTATTTTACAATTGTCACTGCATTCTGCATTGAAAATACTTATTCTATTCCCACTGTTTCTATTTTTGTGCCTTTTTCACTACTGGTATGTTAGGAAATAATGACTCTTAGTAAGTGTGCCCACAGAAAGAGATATTTCATTACTAAAGTTGAATTGGAGTGTATTTTTTCAAATCGTAGTAAATAGTAAGTTGATGTATACAGTTTTATCAATTTATATGTTCTATAATTTTAAGTCATCAATAACTCTTGCGTCAGATAATAAAATGAAAGTGAAAAGAGAAAATGGGTATTAGTAGGAAACTCACGCTTAATTTTAGTAAGGCATTTTTTGGTGAACATACCAAATTTTGTATTTGGTGTGTGTAATATGGTCTTATTTTCTTCTAGGAAAATGTTTCTTGTTCATAGGGTGGAATTTTATACATATGGTTGGCCCTTGTTATCTATTCTTGGGAATTGGTTTCAGGGTACCACCCCACCACCAAAATCTGTGTGTGTTTAAGTTCCTTATATAAAATGGCATAGTATTTGCATATATGTACATCCTCCTGTATTCTTTAAATCATCTCTGGATTACGTATAATACCTTATTCAATATAAATGCTAGTTATATTATATAGGGAATAATGACAAGAAAAAAATTGGGAGGTTTGGGGTGTAACTCAGTGGTAGAGCACTTACCTAGTATGTGAGGCCCTGGGTTCAGTCCCCTGCACCAAAAAAAAAAAAAGGTCTGTGAAAAAGTTTCATAAACACCTTTTTTTTTTTCCCTTGAATATTTTCTTTCTTTGATTAGTTGAATACTCTGTGGAAGGCCAACTCTATCACCATTTTGTGGTTCTGTAAGGCAGAGTTCCTAACAAAAAGTATTATGACTTCCAGCTAGTCTGACAACTGAGCATGTCTGAGAATGTCCCTGGGTGTGTAACTTATCAGGTCAACTTTCATTTTCTGATCAATCACCAAGTCTGAATCAGTATCACAAAGTGTGGGTGAAGTACCAATAATACCACGGCAATCACTGAGGATGTTATTTCTGTTTAACACTACTATCACAAATATATCAAAATACAGTCCTTTGTCTTCTTAATCTCATTTTATGTTTCAGTTTTAATTTCTAACTATGTGAGGGGCTAACTAAAATAGTACATTCTGCTTCCATCTGATTCCCAAGGATAATCCTTTTTGGGGTTCTGAAGCAGCTATCTCACTTGATTCCATAAGCAGATTGCTACCCAAGCAAAGGCTTTTAACTCAAAATTCAAATAACAAACAGTTGGAGTTTTTGGCATATGGAGTTGGGTAACTGTATCACTCCATTTTTGTTGCTTAACAAAATACCCGAGGCTGGGTACTTTATAAAGAAAAGAGGTTTATTTAGCTCACAGTTTTGGAGCCTGGAAGTCCAAGGCTGTTCATTCCCATCTGTTCTACCTCTGGTGAGGGCCTTGTGCTGAATGATATCACAGTGATGGAAGTGTGTGCAGAAGGGATCACATGATGAGACAGGAAGCCATAGAGAGATAATGCCAACTTTGGGATAGGCAAGGACTAACTGTAGAAGAAAAAATTGTTAAATTGGGCTTTAAAATTAAAGGTGTCATCTAAAGGAACTGTTAATAAAATGAAAAGCTAAGCTACAGATCGGGAGAAAATATTCATATCATGACAGACTTGTATCTAGAACATGTAAAGAATTCTCATAACTTACTAAGTACTCAATCCAATTTTTAAAATGTTTAAATGACTGGACATATATTTGACAAAAAATAAATATGCACATGGCCAATAAGCACAGGCAGAAATTGCTCAATATCATAAACCATCTCATTGTGGTTTTAATTTGCATTTATATTAAAACTGCAATGAGTTGAGTAGCTAAATTTTTTTTTTTTTTTTTTAATGACAAGACCAAGGTTAGGGGAGAATATGAAGTCAAACTGGATCCCATTCCTTGCTGGTAGAGGTATCAGATGTGAGTTTGACAGTTTCTTAGAAAGTATATTGTAAAGTTTAAAAAATGCTCCCCTGGGGATTGAACTCCTGAATTACATCCCCAGCCCTTTTTATTTTTTATTTTGAGACAGGATCTCCTTAAATTACTTAGGGCCTCACTAAATTGCTGAGGCTGGCTTTGAATTTATAATTCTTCTTCCTCAGCCTCCAGAGTCTCTGGGATTACAAGGCATTACCACACCTGGGTGTGGCTTTATTCTTGATAACCTCAACCTGGAAAAAGCTGAGATGTTCATATATAGGGTAAATGGTTGAATAAATTATATTCCTCACATAATGGAATACCATTTAGCAATAAATAGAACAAACCAGTGGTGAAGATAACAATCATATGGGTGGATCTAGAAAAATACTGTGCTGAATAAAAGATACCACATTTTCTTTTATATGAAGATTTAGAACAAGAAAAACTAAACCATAGTGATAGAAATCAGACAAGTGGTTCCCTGGGTAGGAGTGGGGAATTGACTGTAAGGGTCACAAGTTGACTTTCTGGAATGGTGGAAATATTCAAGAAGTTGTGGTAGTAGTACCCATTTGTTACACATTTGTTAAAATTTGTAAGTATACATCATTGAGTTACATACACATTTGTGCATAATTAGTTTTGTAAATAACAAGCTTTGGGACAGCCATACTTTGGGATGCTTTATGTCAATGATGGAAGGATATGCTTAAGAATGGTACGAATTCTGCTGTCTTCCCCCTCAGTCACATACACACTTGACCTCGACTTTATCATAATATGATTAAAATTGGCACTTGTGGCCCTTCTTTTTGAGGTGGGGGCAGTTTCTACTTGTGAGTTGCTTCTCTAGAACATGGCAGCGTGTAGCTCAATTCTGCATAACCCCTCACTAATCTTAAGCATTTCTGAGCACGTTAAAGTATAAAATTCTAATTTCTACTAAATATAATCTTCTTTCCACTTTTTTTCCAATAAGTAAGGGGACTTTAGTAGTGATTTTTGAATAGGCGGCTGACCTTGAGCTTGAAGTTTCTGAGTCTTAAAACAGAATCTGGTTTCCAGAAATACTCTTTTAGATTCTGGTTGAAATTTCTTTCTTTTTTGTCTGTAGGCTTTCATAATGAATGTACCCTTATATGTGGGTCTCATTTTTTTTCTTGTTTTCCTTCTCTGTTTACTCAGTAGCTAGTTTACTAATTTTTTCACTTTTCTTTGGCCAAATGGACTTAAAGTCCATATGACTTTTAGCCTACCAGAATTTTTTTCCAAATACCTTAGAGTTAAACAAAATTATATGGATATATAGAAAAATTTGTGGAAAAAATATTATTTCATTATTTTTAAACTGATGGATTTTACTTGTTAATTTGACATTAATGGAGTCTACTCTTATGTTTTCTAAAAATGAACTTTAAAAAACCTTGGAGTTTTTAGACTCGCTTCCTTAAGCAGTCCCTGTGGTATTAGCCAGAAGTGATACAGGGAATTTCCTTATCAGGGTTTTGAGAAAGCTGAGTGTTTTTTTAAAATCTGGAGTAGTCTCTTATGTCCTCTATGGCTGAATTTCCCCCCAAGTGTTATACATCTGTGTTTAGGTCATAAATAAACAAATAAAAAATTACTATAGATTTATATTCACAAGCTCAGAGTTTTCATTGGTAGTCATATTAGGAATTCCTAGGTATAATTTAACACCTTTTTAGTATCTTTTATTTAAAGTGAAATTCCTGTTCATTTTTTAAATAAAATTAAGCTCTTGGTGTTTGTATTTATTTAATTATTTATTTGGTATTGGCAATTGAACCCAGTAGCTCTTAACCATTGAGTGACATCCCTAGCCCTTTTTATTTTTTATTTTGAGACAGGGTCTCTATAATTGCTGAGACTGGACTTGAACTTGTGATCCTCCTGTTTTACCCTCACTAGCCACTGGGATTACAGTACCTGGCTATATTTTAAATGTATAGGAAGAATCCTTGATTGTTCTATGTAATCCTCACCTATATTTTATTATGGAATTTTTTATTGTAAAAAATGCATTTCAGAATTTACTATCTTAACCACTTTACACAGTTCAGTAGTGTTAAATATATTTATATTACTGTACTTACCTTTATTATTTATTTGAAAAATTATTTTGTTAGTGAATTATACAATCTATCTTTGTTATATAATCTACCTTTATTTTTAAAAGTATCTTAATTTAAATATCTATGTGTAATTATTACCCAGCCAACAAAGTATATGTGGCTTTCTTTAGATTTTTATTTTATTTTATTTTTTTTTATTTTTATTTTTTTTGGCGGTTCTGGGGATCAAACCCAGGGCCTCATGCTTGCAAGGCAAGCTCTCTACCAACTGAGCTATATCCCCAGCCCCAAGATTTTTATTTAATTTTAAATCACTAGTCCACAATTTTAAAAAGACGGTCGCATACTATTTGTTTCTAGAAAACTTTCTTCTGTTGTTTGGCTATCATCCTGCATTTTTCTTTCTATCATGAACTTCTGGTTGTAGCTTCTGTTCCTTTAAGGTATTCCCTTTCTCATTTTCCCTGTTTTCACTTATTCACAGTTTTCCTTTGAAACAGACAAATAAGCACCATAAGTGAAGGAAGCAGATGAGTTCATCTTAAATCCATTATTTTCTTTGAAAAAGTTTATATTTTTTTCCAGGAGAGTTGGTTATTTGGTATATGAACTATTCTGAATCTGAACCTGTCCAGGTGAAGCAATCATGGCTAAAGAACACATTCATAATTAAATGATGAAAGAGCATGGACAAGTAAGACCAAATGCACTGGTTCTCCTTCTGCCTAGCCCTGTCTGCTGCATTACTCCAGTTGTGGAAAGGAAGTAAATATGTTAAGGAAAAGTAAAGTTCTTTTGAAGTAGGATGTGTACTTATGGAAGCATAATAGAAGTTTTTTTTTTTTTTTAAATTTCATAGTTGTTTTATACACACACACACACACACACACACACACGATGTCTTCACATAGCTATTATGAAAGGAAGCCTGAAAATTTCTGACGTAAATCTTCATTAGTCTGTTTTCTTTTCATAGGTCTCACCTTTTCTGTGTATGTTTTAAAATACTATCTTTATAATCCTGAAAAAAAAGTTGAATGAGGCAGTATTCTCTCTGCCATTTTGTAGCATCTTACTGTATTTCAGACAAGCATAATAGGCCAGGGACAAAAGGATCTACTGTGTGCCCAGAACTTATTCAGGTTGTCTGGTTGAGCCTCAGACTATTCCTCAGAGGTAATAGCAGCCCCTCATCTCCAGTACTGGTACATTCACCATTTGAAATGGTTGGTGTAATTTCAGACTAATCATTGGTAGAAGCAGGGTTCAAATAAAAGGATGATTATAAACATCATGTGTCATCTGCTTTATCAGGAGTGTGAGGCAGTGAAATTCATTGTGGATTAATTGGGTCCATACTTTGCTAATCAGAAAACAGTTCCAGTAGATCACATTTCTCTGATCTAGTATGAGAAGAGTAATTTCAGTACCATGTTTATAAGCCAGTTTTTATAGTACCATCTAAAAAGAGCAAATTTAGGAAAATCCAAATTTAGAAAACCAGATTTATCAGGGGTGCATTAATTCACTGTACATTGTTATGTACTCAGTTATACATTTATAAAGAACCAATTATACCATAGGTTTCCTTAAATTAATATCTTCTAAATTATGCTTAAACCATTTAAGTTATAAAAATTAAATTTGTGTGGAATTTTTCAGAAGTCAGTATGCTAAGCGATCTGTGAGTTTCAAATGAAATCTATTTTAATAATGGATAGAAAAATTATAAAGCATTTTAAGATATTGCTTATTTTAGGAATGCTATTATATATTAATAAATTTATAATGAAGAAATGTTAATGTGACAGAAATGGAAAATGTGAAGAAAGTTCATGCTCTCTTTTTTGGGGGGAGGTGAAATTTAAGGTTATTTTTGGAAAACATTTAATTATTCTTTTACCATTTTAATTTAATATTCATTGTATCAGAGATGCTAATTTTTGTTTTGTATGGAAGAGGTTTTTTTTTTCTTTTTGGTACTGGGGATTGAACTCAGAGGCACTGAACTAATGAGCACAACCCCAGCCCTATTTTGTATTTCATTTAGAGACAGGATCTCACTGAGTTGCTTAGCTCATTGCTTTTGTTGAGGCCGGCTTCGAACTCTTAATCCTCCTGCCTCAGCCTCCTGCCTCAGCCTCCCGCCTCAGCCTCCCGCGCCACTGGGATTATACGTATGCACTGCCATGCACAGCTGTATGGAAGGTTTATAGGGTACATAAGAAGCTAGTCTTTCTCAAAGGAAGTGATAAAGTAAATTGTTCAGTTTTGGGAGGAGTTGCCCTGACCAGTAGTGATATCTTTTACTACCAAAGTGGCACTCTTATGGCTTAAGAGAATCAGTGAAACTACAGCAGCTTTAATTTCCTTTGAGAAACTTAGGACCAATAATAACTGTCCTCTAATTTTTCTAAATTAAGGTAGATTTTTACATAAAAATAGTTTGTTACGTGACACTTTCAAAACACAGTGAAAGGTTTTTAAAAAAGTAAACTATCTAAACTAAAGCTGTTTTATAAGAAAAATGAAAATTTGATGAATTTCATCCATATAAATGATGGGTACTTTAGTCTTCGTAGCAGATTTTCTTTGATGTGAAACCTAAATAGTGATTAAATTTTTCTATCTTATTTAATTATGAACCATTTTAATTTTTTTTCGTCTTTAATCAGTTCCTCTCCTCTCAGAGTTAAATTTTTGAAAACTCAAACTTAACCTTCACTTAACCTGACTTACAAATCAAGCTGTCTTATAAGTTGCCTGTTGGTTGAAGTCCTGGCCTGGTTTGTTCTATAGCCTCTTTTCTGCCCACTTCCCCAAGCAAGTCTTGGAAGTAAGCCAAACTTCTCTAGCCAGTATTGACTGGCCCTGGATTATGGCCCTGTCTAGAAAGACTGCCTGTCCAAATTCTATACTGCTATACATCTGAGAAGAGTCAGCCCCATTTCACTTTCCACAGTAAGCCAAGCTCACTTTTGTCTCACAGTTTGAAATTATTGCTGCTGTTCCCTGTACCTCGTATTTGGTATAAAAGCTGTCATGGTTGGCATTGTATTAAAACATTAATACATTTTTGAACTATTTGTCTTACTTCCTAGTCTTCATTTGGAAACTTTAAATAGAGGCCTATGGGTCTTCTACTTCTGAATCGATGTTAATTTTTCTGTGGCATCTACTGTTGTTTTAATAATATTTTATACAAATTGAAATCCTAAAAATCACAGAATCCACAAATTCATAGAATTTTAGAACTGGAGGTATTGGTCAAATGTTATTTACACTTGAGAATACTGAGTCATAGAAGTGTTGATTTTGAACAGGACTATATTCCTGAAATTATGATATGGCCTGGACAGGTCTTATTCCTATCTATGTCATTTTTATTCAGTAGGGTCTTTGTCATAGTGTTTTTATTTTGGTTCTTTGAAAAAAAAAAACTCTTAAAAAACAGTATTTAGATATGTAATTGTTTTACAGAGAGAATTTTCAAACACTTCAAGTGGTACTATTTAATACATGGAAACTGATGATCAAACATTTAAATTGAAACTGTTTGTACCATGAGCTGGTTTTTACTAAAAGCTGGAGTACTGTGATTATTGGTCTCTCCATGCAGCAACTCTGCAATCTGTGTTATACTCCCAGCAGTCCTATTTATATATGTTATTGGTGTAACTATTACTCTGTTGGTGTCTTTTCACTCTATCTGGAAACGTAGTCCACCTCCTGAGGAAAAAGGGAAAAAAACAGTACCACTTAATACCATTATTCCCACAGAGCTTCAGAAATTGGCACAGACGTTTTCATGTTAATCTCACAAATGCTGTTATTTTGAATTTATTTCATTTCAAAACAGTATTCAGTGTCTTTTAATAAACACAGAAGCTGAAACAAGGTCAACGTGACAGAAGAGGGAGATGAGAATGGGCTTAGGAGTTTGTATTAAAAGGTAGCTGTGGTTGAAAGGAAATATAGGCTACTAGTAACTTGCATGCATTTCTAAGAGAAGAATCTTCCCTCCCCTGAGAGTTGGTAAGGTGTTTTGAAGGTTATATGTAAAGGCAGATATGATTGGGTGCTACTGTTTTCCTTTAGAAGAACTCATGGAAGACTTCTGTGTTATATCAAGAGCAGGCTGTGTGTACACTTGGAGTATACTGATCACTATTATTCTGTGTAAGACCTTTTGCATTTATGAACCTTTAGCATGTCTGTGAGTAAAAGAAATCTTTTATCTCAGAGCTATAAAGTAAGAATTGATGAGTAGTCTCCCAAATGTGTGGATTGTGCTACTAGAGTTCCCTTGGAATTCCCTATTTGCCTAATATTTGAATTCTAGAAAAAAACAGTAAACCTTTAGCAAGTACTCCAGGCTTCCAAGTAACCTTCAAAAAAATTTTTTTTTCAACCTGTGGTTGCTTAATTTTGTAAAAATTAAAAAAAAACTATTATTATTTTGCTTGTTTTCTGAATGTTACTTAAATTTACAAGTGTCACTCATGCAAGCAATGGTAATATAATTCTGAATTGAATGCTTAGGGGGAAAAAACCAACATAATAATTAAAACCTTTTAGATAGAATAAGCCAAATCAAAGGGCTAGGGATGCAGCTCATTGGTAGAGGACTTGCTTAGCATATGCAAGGATCTGGGTTCAATCCCCAGTATTGCAAAAAGAAGGAAGAAAGGGGGACTGGAGGGAGCCATTTTGTAACTTTGAACCTAATAACCATAATTAAAAAAAAAAGTCATATGCATATTTGTCTTAGAAAAGAAAAGATGCTTCTGCTCCATCCCCCCAGCCCAGCCCTTGAGTACTAGACTAAACATTTGGGTGTTCAGCACTTTCTTACTAAGTTGTGACTAAGGCCATAGTAGAGTCTGTTCACACGGAAAAATTTAATATCCTTATTGTCTTAGATTCATAATTTGTATTACTGTATGCAGAGCCTGCTATGGAATCTGTGTGAAGTGTTTCCCCCTTCTTTTAACAATGAGTGCATGTTTCCACCAGCTTGTGTTCTTTACTCAAATCCTTATACCTCACTTTTGGATGCCCCTTTCCCCCAGTATGTGGTCACAAAAGCATTTGTGGTAGTAGGAGGACTCTCCTGGGATTTTGTAGTCAGTCTGAATTCAGCTTGGAAACCAGAAATCGGTCTTGTGGCTTCTGAGGTTAGGCGTTGAATGTGCTCATGGTTTTATTAACTGTTGTACAGTTGTTCATTTTCCTAACTAGGTTCAAACTTGGGAAATCCAGTTCTATTTTTGCTCATTTCATTCTTTTCTTCCATTGTCCCTTCCCCATTCATCATTAAAAGAAAGGTGTTTGTTGGAGTGGTGATTATTTGGCCCTTCCTCTTCATGGTGTTACTGGGTAATTTCTTTCTATACCTTTTTGTTTATCTCTTCTTTAATTGTTGTATTTACTCATTTCTTTTTTCTTTACTTTTCTTCCTTTCCATTTTGAAAGCAAATTTAGAGAAATTTAGAGAATTTTCTCTCCTGCCAATAGCAGTGGTTTCTGAAGGCAGAAAGAACACTGTTGTCCCCTATGTGGAACACTGAAAGACGTTTTGAAGATATTTGCCTGTAAGTGGCAGAAGGTCACCAAGGGAAAATGTGAGCTTTAATGGTTAACATTCTAAATATCCAGAGCATGAGCATAATTTTTTTTTGTGAAAAAATATGTATTCTGTATTTGGAGATAAGACTGAAAAAGGGCAGTACCCTGTTTAATCTGGTTCTGAATTCAGTTGTTCAGAAACTATATAGCTGTTCAAAGAAAAAATAACTTGGTTACACATAGAGATTGCTTGTTTCCAACCAGAACAGGACTTATTATTATTATTTCCACTGTTATTCCTGTTCTGAGGAATTGGTGCTAAGAAATGAATGTATTTTTTCCAATTTTTTAGAAACCAACTATGTTAAAATGGAAAACAAAAAACAAACTTGAAAGATTTTGTTTGAGTTTTACATTTAGGACTAAGGGAAAAAAAATAAATGTTGCTTAAATAACCACATCATTTAGTCATTGTACTGAAACCCTCCAAGACTTGCAAAAACATTTGTGACTACCTGGAATACAGAAACAAATGATAATCTCCACCACAGAAAACACAACAAAACTGTAAACTTTATAGGACCTATCTGGCAGTTACTGAATATTGCTTTGCTCCTTAAGCTCACTAGAGTAAAATTGATTTTGTAGTAGTATTGGGAGATGGAATAATATAGTGGTCAAGAGAGACTGTGGTGTCAGATGCATTGGGTTTTGAGTCTTAGCTTTTCTATTTATGGCCCTGTGACCATAATCGTCTATGGGATTAGCAGACTAGCTTAAAAATTCTCATGTTGATCGTTTATAGCACAAAGTATAATAAAATAACTATTATTAGCATTTTTACACTTTACCATTTATGGACTTCAGTCCACGTCATCTGATTTAGTTCTCTAAGGTCCCTTGACTGTTTCTTGCTTTTTTCCAATTTGCCACATTTTCTCTTCAAAAAATGAATTTTTCTTTGAAAAATTGTGTTAATCGGTTGTTAAACATTTTTATCAAGTGTTTTATGCTTTGCTTATACTGCGTCTCCTTTCCCCCTGCCTCTTCCCCTCTCTGCATACTGCATTTGAGGAATGTTTTGTAGGGTTTCTCTCAAAAATGACATTTCATTTTTTCCCTCGGTACTAAACGTAAAATTCAAATGTTTTAGGCAATAACTCTTTTTCCTGGTTTTCTTGGATTAACAACTAAAATAATTTTATCTCTATCCATATTTTCCTAGTCTTAGAGACTTTAGTCATATCCACTTTCAGTCCTTCTAAACTGGAGAACATTGTCTCAGATAGCAATGCTCTTTTCCTTCATTTTTGTATTGTCTCTTTCTCTGTAGATATATTTTTGTCATTTTTATAGCTAGAGTTCTGAATACAGTATTCAAGTTGTGGGAAAGCACAGTGATGTAAAATACAGAAGGTTTTGTTTCCAGTACACCCCTGATGATGGTCAGTATTTCCTTGACCTTTTGTTGAGCATCATTTTAAAGATAATTTACATACAGAAAGATCTATCTTTCTAAATGTAAAGCTGCAAATTTTGAAATATGTTTACAATCAAATGTATATGGTCAGACATTTTACTGTGCTTTTTTAAATCAATACTAATCATCACCCTTAGAGGCAATCACTGATCTGTTTTCTCTCTATAGTTTTGCCCTTTCTGGAGTGTCATATAAATGGAGTTGCACAACCCTTTGAGTCTGGTCGTTCTATGAGTCCGTGTTCATTCATTACTGATATTATTCCATAGTATGGTTGTACCACAGCTTGTTTGTCTGTTCACCAGATAAAGGATATTTGGGTTGTTTCCATTTACTAGTAATTACAAATAAATCTGCTATAAACTTTTGCCTACACCTGTGTGAATATAAATTTTCATTTCGCATAGGTAAATATCTAGGAATAGACTTGCTAGATTATGTGGTTAGTTTAAACTTGTTTACTGATAAATTTAACTTGTTAAACAAGCTTTTTAGGTTTGAAACTACCAAATAGTGAACATGACATTTTACCTTCCCATGAGAGTTCTTCTCATGAGAGTTCCAGTTTTTATCCTCACCAGCACTTTTATTGTCAGGTTTTTTTTTTTTTTATTTTATTTTGACCATTATAATAGGTGTGTACTGGTATAATTGTAGTTTGAGTTCATATTTTTAAAAATCATTGACTATGTTGAGCAAGCTTTGTGTGAGCTTATTTGCTATCTGTGTATCTTCTTTGGTAAAGTGTCTAATTTAAAAATTTTGGTTTGTGCGGCTGGGGTTGTGGCTCAGTGGAAGAGCGCTTGCCTAGCATGTATGAGGCACTGGGTTTGATCCTCAGCACCACATGTAAATAAAAGGTCCACTGACAACTAAAAAATGTTAAAAAAAAAAAGGGTTTTTTTTGTTTATTTATTTTTGTTTTGTTTTTTGGTACTGGGGATTGAACTCGAAGGAGCTTTACAACCGAACCTCTTCCACAGCCCTTTTTATTAGTTATTTTGAGACAGGACATTGCTAAGTTGCTGAGGCTGACCTTAGATTTACAATCCTCCTGCCCCAGCTTCCCAAGTTGCTGGGATTGCAGGTGTGTGCCACTGTGCCTGGCTCTTATTGATTTTGAGGGTTTAAAAAATGTTTTCCTATCAAGTCTTTAATCAGATATGTGATTTGGGAACATTTTCTTCCAAATGAAGGTGTGTTTCATCAGTTTTTCTTGGGTGGATTGTTTTGAATGTTGATTTAATATTATACTCCCCCAAAAGCTTTTTAAAAAGGCCATTTAAATATGAGGCCTATATGCATTTATGTGAAGTTAAGGGATGATTGTCCTTTTTTGTTTTCCCTCTTTTTTTCCCCTTTGCCCTTCCTCCCTCCTTGTCACCCTTCTACTTACATAAACACACAATTTTCTTATTTATTTTTAAATTAGGTCCTTTAGGGCAATACAGTGAATATCTATGCTTCAAAAAATCAATCCTGTCACACGGGTGTTTCATAGATGTTGAAACAATGCAGCTGTAGAAAGGAAATGAATTCTGGTCTCTGTCAAAATTGTGAAGGACAGCTTGTTTTAAGAGCTACTGAAGATGGAAGCATTTATGTGAGGGCCATATAGCTTGTCAAAACTGGATATGTTCCTGTGTTTAAAATATTTGGGATTTTCCAAAAGTTACCATTTCCTCTTAATCCTTCTGAAGGAGGGCTTGGTTTCTGATTACAGTTAACCTCTATTTCACTGTTCACTGTCTCTGAATAAACTTAAGATACTTCACTCATTATGACAGATGATTAGTTTCGTAAGTATTGACCTTCTGTTTGTAAATGGTGGACATTTAAAATGTGCTTATATGTAACTGGACTATTTTAGATTTTTGCATTATTATAACAGGTTGGTTCTAAAGCCTGTGAACATAGGTTTTTTTTTTTGTTGTTGTTGTTGTTTTTTTTCCCTTTGTGGTGCTGGGGATTGAACCCAGGGCCTTATGCACTGGAGCCAGGTACTCTACCAGCTCAGTTATATCCCCAACCACAACATAGATTTTTAAGAAGAGCTGAAAACAGGAGCATGTTCTATTTTGGAATAATGAGAGGAGTTAGTATTTGTCAAAAGATCCTCATTTACATATACATACTCACATATACATTTAAAATAAATTAAAATTTCATAACCACAATTTATTTTTTTTTCTGTTCAGTCATTTGTATAAAGCTAAGATTTTCATTGTAAATCTTGTTCTGTGGGTATATAGTTTTGTTACGAATAAGCTAGTGTTAAAAACTGATAAAAAGATCAAGATTAGGATAGTTTTATTTCACAATGCAAAGTTACTAGCAAGGGTAGATTTGGGGCATAGAACTTTAATTTCACCTTTAAAATTTTTTTGTTCTTTTATAAAAAGTTTAGGTTTTGCTGTTTAAGTGATGTGTTTGGTCAAAGACCATGTTTAACAAGTATTTAACAAGTAATATCAGTATTTAACAAGTAATATTTTAAATGGCAGGAATATTTCAATATTCTGTTCATATGGAAATGAAGTTTTTTAAACAAATAACCCCCTGGCTTTTATAAGGTAGGTTTGTAGCAAGAAACTCTCTGAAGGAATGAAATAGCCATGAACATGAAATCTTCCAGTGACCTCTTTTAAAATCTCATGTACTGTAATGAGCTATCCTTTAAGGGTTCTGTTTGTACTGCTAATTAAATTCATA
The DNA here is from genome assembly GCA_020662805.1 of Glaucomys volans. NCBI lineage: Eukaryota > Metazoa > Chordata > Mammalia > Rodentia > Sciuridae > Glaucomys > Glaucomys volans. The sequence goes on along the minus strand of JAJEJO010003604.1, from coordinate 87,608 downwards.
GTCAAGACTTGTAGGACAGCATTTATGTGTTGATTTGTCTTAGGACTTTAATAACTTGAAAGGTGAGAAGAGAAGGTATAAATAGTGAATTTTCAGTTAAATCTACAAGAAAGATATGTACCAATTTATAGATATGTACCAATTTTAAGATATGTACCAATAACTAGATTGTCTAAAAACTAATCATATGGCCCAAAGGAACAAATCAAAGTTCCTTATTTCCCTTTTTATTTGCTACAGTTTTACTTTAGGCTTAGTAATTTACCCATTGATACTGATTTGACTTTAGACACATTTAAATTTTTATAAAAGATTTCATGAATATTTTAGGTTGATTAGTTTGTTTAGTGGGGGCTGTTGATAATTTCAGTGTACAACAGTTTTATCATGACATAGCCCATGTTAGGTCGAGGATCATCTGAATATGATATGCAAATGTTTTCTTCAGTTCTGTAGATTGCCTTGTCATTTTCTTGATAATGTCCTTTAATGAACACTTATAATTTTATGAAGTCCAGTTTATTTTTTGTTGCTTTTGGTAATAAATCCAGGGTTATAAAGGCTCACCTATGTGTTTTCCTTGAGAGTTTGTTTTTTAGTTCTTACAGTTAGGTAGTTAATTTTTTTGTATATAATATGAGAAAAGGGTTTATCTTCATTCTTTGGATGTGGATATTCTGGTATGCCAGTACCATTTGTTGAATGCACCATTCTTTTCCCACTGAATAAACTTGGCATCCTTGTTGAAAATCAGTTGGCCATAGAGGTCTATTTTTAGACTATCTATTCTATTCCATTGGTCTCTTGTGTATCCTATGCCAGTACTACTGCTTTGATCACAGTGGTTTTTGTGTGGTAAGTTTTGAAATTGAGAAGTGTGAGTTCTTCAACTTTGTGCTTTTTCTATTTTATTTGGGCTATTTAGGGAACCCTTGCATTTTCACATGAATTTGAGGATTGGCTCTCCACTTCCATTCATAAGGCCGTTGGAATTTTGATAGGAATTGTATTGAATCTTTAATTACTTGGGATAGTATTGTCATTTGAACAATATTAAATCTTCTAAACCATGAACACTAGATGTTTTTCCATTTAAGTTTATTTGATTTCCTTTAGCAGTGTTTTATAGTTCAGTGTATAGCCTTCATTTCTGTAGTTAAATATATTTGTGAATATTCTTTGGATTGTTCATTGCTGGTAGATAGAAACACAACTGGATTTTGTGTGTTGATTTTATACGCTGAGAGAAGAGAACTTTTAAAATAAAAATTGAAGATTAGAATTTGATTGCCAAAATAATATGGGACAGACATACTTTAAGCAGAGGGAACTCACTGAGTATGAAAAATAATTTCTTAGAATCAAGACAGCAGATTTAAGTTCCTACTCTGTCACTGTTCAATATGTCCATTACAGACACTGCTAACAAATAACAGCTTTTCTGTTGAACTTTGGACATGACCTGGGAAACCTTTTTAATCCTAGGGCTTCAGGCAGTATTTTGAAGTTAGTACATGACAGGAAACTATTTGCATCTCTTACAGAATATAGGTTTGAAGAGGGTAGTTTTCTCCCCCTGATTTTATTCTTTATTCTGTCTCTGGTATCTAGATTAGTGTCTGGCACAGAGTGAGGCTTAATATCAAAATAAATGAGGAATGAGTATCTGTCTTAGAAAGTGTGCTTGAGATAATTCTGGCCTGAAGACTTTATGTTCGGTTCCTTTGTTTAAATATCAGAATCTGTTCCCTTTTAGGTGGATGTTTGTGTGTTTTTATTAGCTTAGGTAGCAGTCTCTTCTGGTGTTGAATATTCTTGCATGTTCTTCATACTGAGTGTGGCTGATTTGGCCATGTGCCACACATATGGTTGACATAGTAATGGAGATATAAGTACATTTGATAGCTTGATCAGCATTCATTTCCCAATATATAATAGCTTAATTTTGTTGAATTTGCATTTAAAATATTATAGACAGTGTGCTAATTACTGCAGTGTCAATGTAGATTAGACAGCTGACAAAGCAAACATTTGAGGGCCAACATCTGTGCCAAAACACCTTTAATTACAGGAGACTTTGATCGTCTTAATTTGTCCCATAAATAAATTTGTTATGTTGGAATTGTTCAAATCTCTGAGAATAAACCATCAGCCTTTTCAGAGTCTTACTCTTAAGTAAATGTGTTATTTTTATTTATTGATTGATTTTTGGTACTAGGGGTTGAACCCAGGGATGTTTTATCACTGAGCCACATTCCCAGCCTTTTAAAAATTATTTTATTTTTTTATTTTGAGGCAGAGTCTCTCAAAGTTAAGTTGCTAAGGCTGGTCTTTTTTAAATTTTTAAAATTTTTTTAATTAAAAAAATTTTTTTTGGTACTAGGGATTGAACTCAGGGGTGCTTAACCCAGCTACCTTCCCAGCCCTTCTTTTTATTTTATTTAGAGACAGGGCCTCACTAGGTTGCTGAGGCTGGCTTTTAACTTGCAATCCTACTTCCTCAGCCTCCTGAGCTGCTGTGATTACAGGCGTGTGCCACCTCGCCTGGCTGAAGTTGTTATTTTTTGAAGATTGTGATAGGCAAACATTTTTCATAGGATACTTTGGCATTAAATAGGTTAAATTTGTTTTAATTGTCATTATTATTAAACTCTTAATATTAGTTTAAGAGCTACAAATATTTTCCTGGTAGATACCATTGTCAAGAAGTTTTGTACTTGGAGTTTGAAAACAGTGTTTCTTTCCTTCCTTTTCTGTTTTTTAAGATGGGGTCCTTGCTATGTTAACTAGCAGGCAGGTCTGGAACTCCTGGTCTGGAGTGATTTTCCTGCCTCAGCACCCCCCTGTAGATGGGACTATAGGCATACCAGGCTTTGAAAGTAGGTCTTTTGAAGAGTATGTATGTTACTGTTAATGCCTTAAAGGAGAAGAATGCATAGTTCTCCTCTTTGAATTTTCTCATGAGAATTACCTTTGGAAGAATCTGTGTAAGAGCGCACAGGCTTCTGGTTGATTTGTAGTTGAAAATGTATTTTGCCTTAACTTAAAGCATTATCAACAAAACGTACAAATAAATAATTATGAAGTTCAGTCAGGTTTGTGATTAGGTATTTAAAAATACCACATGGCTGTATGGGATGATTTTAAAAAAGAATTTAAATCACTTAAGAAAAATATCTAATAATCTAAGAAAGGATAAAAATGATGTATATTTTCATATTATTTGTGATGCTTTATAATGGGTTTGAAATTACAACTGAAATCTTCTTTGTCATACCCTTGGGAAAAGGTGGATTGGTGCAAATAAAAAGAGCAATTTCATTTTTTAGATGAGAAATGTTTTTTGTATGATGGTTACAGCCACTGTGATGGAATCCAGAGCTGATGTTTTGGCAGGCATTGTGGGCAATTAAGGAGATTAAAAACAAAACGAATTTTCAAGTAGTTCCATGGCCAAATTATATTTACCATGTTTAATAGTTTGTAAGGGCCAGTGTATTTATAAGACATATCTAAAGGTCTTATTGGGGAGTTAAAATCATAGCCAGGAAGCAGTTAGAACACAGCGCACAAGGTCGTGTGATCAAGTGTTTTTAAATTGTGTAGGTCATACTACAATTACCTTAGAATTTTAGATAGCAGAGATGTCAGGGGTGGTCCTCACTGTTGGTGTTGATACTTGGAAGATGTGGACAATATTAGAAAGAGAACAGACTGGCAGGTAAGAATCTAAGTTTTAGTTCCAATTTCTTCAATTAGGGATGGGTATGACTGACCAAATCACTTAACTTTCTAACCAGTTGAGTTTTTTTTAAAAAATGAGTGTATGTGATCATTTTAATTTCTAAGGCCTTTTTCATCTATTATGCTAAAAAGGATGTACTACTTTATAAATCAACTGTCTGAAACTTTTTTATCACAATATTTAAGGATGATTTAGGTTTTTTCAAATACCTAAGGTGATTGTTTTTCCTAAATATATTTTCTTTAATGTGATGTGCTTCAAGCTAAGATTATTATAGTTAATTTTTAAAAATTAAAAAAATTGTTTGCTTTAATAGTTTGAATTTAACAACTTAAATCTTTTTGAATTAGAAAAATTTGAAGCTCTCAAAAGTAATGCATCATTTAATTCAAGAATGTATTAAAGTTGAGGGTGATTTGAATGATCTTTTATATTGCTATTAATTGTAAAAGCAGAATAATCCCCTATGGGTATTATCTGCTATAAATGTTTCATCGATAAAGGATGGCCAGATTGAATTAAAAGCAAAGTCAAGATTTCATCTGACCAACCTGTTTTATCTGGGGCAACATTTTGCAAATTGGGGAGCATGACCTGTAGGTAGATTGTGAAATGATTTAGTGCTCATAATCAGCACTAAGAAAAATGTAATAGAAACGATGTAAGTATATTACATGTAGTAATATTTATTACTTTTTTGTGAAACTTTGGTTTCAGTTATTATGTATATTGTTTTGTCATGTAAAATGTATTTCTTAACTGCGTCCATCTTTAGTATGAGTGTTTAGCATAGTTCATGGTGCATTTAAGATAATAGGAACTGAAATGTTTAATTGTACAAAATTTAATTTAGTAAACTGAATGACGTGATAATTTCAAAAAATTTTTTTCTAACACAATATGGCATTAGGAAAATTGATAGAACTTAAATGTTGTACTGGGATTATTTTGTTACATGCCCGTGACCTTGAATGTAGGGACTATGTCTTATTTAGTTTTATGTTAATGGAAGAGCCTAATTTTTAGAGCCATAAAGACCTAGGTTCTAGTTTTGTTTCTTGACCTTTATATATTTTGGGACAGTGCCCCATTTTTTCAGCTGAGTTCCAACTTCCTCACAACAAAGGAGAATAATAGTACTTACCTCATGATTAAGAGATATATAACTTATAAACACCTAATATTTTACTTGGAATGTAGTAAAAAACTTAAAAATATTAAGTCAAGGGCTGGGGTTATAGCTCAGTGGTAGAGCACTTGCCTCGCAAGCATGGGGTATGGGTTCAATCCTCAGCACCATATCAATCAATAAATAAAATATTAAAATTAAGTCAGTTAAAAGGGTGTAAAAATGTACATGAATACTAGTGATTATTTTAGAACACTATTTTGAGTATCCTAAGTATGAAGTATAAGATTAATTGGATCATATGCATGGGTAGAAATTCCTCTTGGTCTTTTGAAAATTTGGAAGCCATAATTGTAGAAGAAAGCTTTCTTAAACAAACAGACAAAAACACCAAACATTTCCAATTAAGAAAGTATAATAAGTATTACGTAAACTAGAATTTAAGTGGGTCAAAATCAAATCAGAGTTGCTTGTAAAGATTTAAAATAAACTCAGATAAATCCTTTCAATTAAAAAAACCCAGATTAAGATAATCCCTGGAATTGGTTGGTAATCATGTGTAAATTATATATACTTAGGGATGAAAAATAGGAATATGTTTAGATGGAATCTATATCTAAATTTTGAAAGAATAGAATATTGTGGGCTCAACTAGCAAGTAAGTACAGGCAGTCATTTGATTAAAATGGTGTTCACTCAACAGTTTTGAGAAAATCAACAGAATTAGAGTTATTAGAAGTACAACCTATTACCCTTTATATCTATTATGTGCATAAGAAGATAGGTTGTCAGTATAGGTCGCATCAGAAGAAATTTTGTAGAGAATTGATAGAAAATTAGGTGTCAGCTAGTCTTGCTATTTTTTAATATTTAGGAGTTTAGAATAAATTTTTATTGAATCTGGTTTTATAAAAGATAAGTCTCCCTCATTGGTATATTTGAAGTTATTTTAGGAGATTATACAATATGTTGGTGAGGAACAGTGAAAATAATTTATATAAACTTTATAAAACCTTTCAAGGCTCTAATCCAAAAGGCATAAAAAATTTTGTGTGACTTTAGGATAGAGGAGAAATGTTTATTGGTGGAGTCAGACATTGGCTTAGAAAACATTGTGAATTGTCACATCTTTAGAGGCAAATGTGTTTTTTGTGGGTTCCCAAGTTGGGACTAATCTCATTTTGCATTTTTTTGTTTGTTTTTGGATACTGGGGATTGAATTGAGGGGCATTTGATCATTAAGCCACATCCTCAGCCCTATTTTGTCTTTTATTTAGAGACAGGGTCTCACTGAGTTGGTTAGCACCTTGCTTTTGCTGAGGCTGTCTTTGAACTCAAGATCCTCCCTTCTCAACCTCCCGAGCTGCGGGGATTATAGGTGTGTGCCGCCATGCCCAGCTCAGTTTGCATTTTAAAAATGGTGTAGAAGAAGATGTATATAGTGAATTCATAGCTTTTTTGGGTAGTAGAATACCCCAGGGAGGACCCTAACTGCAGTTAACACATGAGCAAAAAACAGAGTAAACTCATGGGCTAGCTTTTAGTGTTACTTTTAGGGGAAAATTATATGAATTACACCTATTGACCAAGGAGGCCTGAATTTAGTTATTATCAAGATAAGAATCCTTAAGTTTTCTATCTAATAGATGAGTTTTTACAGATATCATGCAAATATCATTAGTATGCTACACCTTCTTTTGAAGAGTATGGGAAGAATCCAAGACAAATGGTGTATGTTGTTATGTTAAATAAAAATAATGAAGTGTCTGGACATAACAATAGTATACTAGCAAATGCTTGTTCCTTAGAGCTACTAATACTGAGGAAGAAGAGGAGGATGTAATTGAGGTTTACTGAACTGTGACCGTGGATAAATTCCTCAAATTCCATCATGCTGGAATTAAGAGTGGAGTAAAAGTGCTTCAAAGTTAGTTTTAGGAAAAATTAAAAGCTCCCTAATTAGTGACTAAACTTGTGGAAATTAGTACCACACAGTGTCATAGACTCAAAACATTTTCATGAAAATTAATTTTACAAATGCTTACTACAATATTAAAAGAAATTTTGAGATAGAGAATGGTTTGTTTCCTTTGGTAAAATGGCATGAAGGTCTTTCTTAGTGTTAGACACATTTGGTACTTGATGGAATGCTGGCTTGACTGCACATGCAGTCACTTTATGAGTTAAAACTTGGAAAGTACAGTTGGTTGTAATTGGATCCTCTCCGAGTATAGTGGGATCGTCAATACCTTTTATCAGGTTGACAAAGTCCTCTTCTATAACTAGGTTGTGAATAGTTTTTTTTTCTCCTTTAATTTGTATCTATTGATATGTTGTTATATGGTTTTACTTTATCTTAAATTAGGGGAACTTTGTTTTTAGTGGTTGCTACAGGTTTCAAATTTATTTTTGAGGCAATTTTGAGCAAGTATTGGCATTAACTTGTTCATATTATTCCTTTTTGATTATTTCATACCCACTGTATCTGTAGCTATAATCATGTATTCCTGAGTTCTTTTTCAGCTGTTTTTTTTTTTGTTGTTGTTTGATTTTCTTGACATCACATCATTCTTATTTGTGGTACTGGTGATCCCAGGACTTTGTGCATGCTAGGCAAGCATTCTACCACTGAGCTACATCCTCAGCCCCTTGACATTGATTTTTAAAGTAGGAACTATACTGTTAATTATTTATTACTTTACCTCTGATATAATACTCATATATAATAGACTCCAGTGAACGTCAGTTGAACTGAACCAAGCTTGACTTTAGTTCTACTCAATGCCTCTGGCCAATTCTCTGTGTCCATTGCTAGCTTTTCTTCCCTCCACCTTTTATAGATATTCATTTTCAATTTATTTCCCCCTCTACTATGCCAGTATGCTCTTTTTATTAGTGATCCTATCCCATCCAAGTATTTGCCATTGCCTTTATTTAGGTAGTTCCCAAATTTATAGCCCTAGCCTGACCTTTCTTTTTAAGCTCTGCTTGCTTGACATTTCTCCCTGGATATCTTGCTTTTACACCTTCAATGCAGTACTACCAAAGTGAAACTCATTGCTTCCTCCACCCAAACCAGTTCTTCTTCCAGTTTCCTGGTTTCTGTTAATTGGCACTGTTGCTCACCCACACTCTGAACATCAGTCATTTTGATTTTTCTAGTAAGAAGCCATTTTCTACATGGGCTTGCCTCCCACCTTCCAAGCAGTCAACCTTCACAACCTCTTCTCATGTATGTGACATCCCTTTTCATCCTGTTAGCTGCCACCTGTGTCCAGACTCAAGTGTTTTGGGTCTGGACTACTGTAATAACACCTCCCAAACTTCTTAACTTTTTCCAGGTCTTCCATTATAATGCCTAGACGTACTTATGTTGGTTTCCTTTTCCTTTGCTGTTTCACCAGTACCTGTATCCAGTGTTAGTATTATCTCTCTTCTACTTTCTTAAGTTTTTGCTCAGTTGTTGGGTCTTCAGGGAATGCCATTTCCCTTATCTCTGGCTGTGGAAAGAAAACTTCTCATAGGCAATGAGAAGTTTGTAAACTCTTTGCTTGAAGTTTTGTTTTTTGGTTTTTTTTTAGAGAAAAAAATTTTCTTTTTTTTTGGTACCAGGGATTGAACTTAGGGGTGCTTAACTACTGAGCTACCTGCCCAGTCCTTTTAAAAATATTTGATTTGGAGACAGGGTCTTGCTGAGTTGCTTAAGATCTCGCTAAATTGCTGAGACTGGCTTTGAACTCGAGATCCTCCTGCCTCAGCCTCCTGAGCAACTGGGATTACAGGCATGTGCCAGTGTGCCTAGCTGTTTACTAGATTTTAAAACCCACCCCATTTCTTTATTCTTTTTAGAGCACTCATTTCACCTTGGATTATAGTTATTCCTGTGCTTGCTTAATGTCTCTTACTAGATTGTAAGCTCCCAGTGGGAAGGAACTGTTTCTTCTTCAAAATTTTCTTTGTTATTGCCTCCACAGGACAAACAGAAAATACTGACTGAAAATGATTAAAATACTTATAGTTGTCTTTAGTTTCCTTTAGTGAAGTGTCTAACATAGTTTTTGCAAGAAATTTAGTGCAAATTAGCCATATAAGATAGCAGACTTACCTGTTCTGTAGTGGGAACTACATGTAGACAAGTCATTCCTGGGTGACTACTTGCTACCCTTCTACTAGGTGCTATCTTTATGGCATCATAAGACTTCTTCTTGAAGTGAGTCCAGAGATGACACAGCAAAGGTGTTGATTGGTTCTGCTCTAGCAGGCCTTGGTTATATTTTCTCCCCTTCCTTTTTGGTTATTTCTTTTAGTAAAACATTTCAGCAACTCATGATAATATCTTAAGTATTAAGATAAATGTTAATGTTTGTGAATTCAGTATGAATTTATACAGGTAAGAAGAAAATTCCACTATTTTTGTTTGTAGAATGAGGATGAGTAAAAGAGAAGAGATTAAATTTTATTCACGTTAAGGAAAGCTATTTCAGGGCAATTTAATGTGAATCTGCCAGTACATTTTACATTACTGGTAGTGGCAATTATTAAAATAATGCCTTTGTTTTTGAAAAATCATATTTAGCCTGTCCATTAGCCTGTCAGCTAGCTAAACTTATGAAATTCCATCATTATGAAAGATTTGGGAATATGGGGAAAAGATGCGTATGGAAATCATGTCAAGCAGTAATTTACTACTGTTTATAAAACATAAGTTTTTGTTCAGCCTAACAGCTAAAATACAGAGACTTCTCTATTTAGTTCTTTCTCTGACTCCTGCCCCTTTTTCCCTGCCTGCCTCCCCAGAGTCTGCCTTGTAGACCTACAACTTCAGTGGACCTTTTGGATCCAGTGGTAAATAATGTTTCTTATTTTGTGAAAGAAAACAATTTGTTGTGATAGTGTTATCTTTAAAAGGAAAATGGCAGATAGCTCAGGTTCAGATTGATTGTCATTTCAATAATAATCAGAAATTTAAATTTCAGCAGATATAAAAACATTGCTCTCATTGCAGACACAGGCTTTAACCAGAGTCTCATTTTTGCCTGTCTCTGTCAATAGGGTTGTTGCAAGAAGTAATTAATATTTAGCAAGCACTTTGATATTTACACCCAGTGGCTGTAAACAGTTATTAAAAAGCCATTGCACAGGTCAGAATGGCAAGTTCAGTGGCATGGCTAGGGCGGGGGCCAGAAAAGCAGGGTTCTTTGCAGCTTTGAAGGAAATACAGGTGAAAATGTTCCACTCCTAATGAAGTATTTTATTATTAAGCACTTAGAGTTAGGATTCTGTCTATAGATGTCTGTATATCACAAGTATCCCATGAAAGTTCTGTTTTGAATACCGGTAATGATTATTTACTAATTACAGTTGTGTGTGTGCGTGTGTCTGGGTATGATACTATAGATTCTGATTCCACATAGTAAAGACCTGGGAACGTAGGGTCACTTCATGAGAAAATAGCAAGCACTACAGTTGTTTCTGGACTCCAGCAGTGGTGATGGGGTGAGGCTCACATTTTGGTGTGGTAGGAAGGTATTTGGACCTGGAGCCCTGGTTTTAACTGCCTTTCAGCCTCAGCTCTGCTTCTGCTAGCTTGCTGCCTGAACTTGATGTCAACTTTCCCTCTGTCCTTTGGCATTGTTTGACTTTCTACAAGTCACTCTGCATCTTTTCACTTCAAAAACTTAAAAAATTTGGGGGGTGTTAGTAGATGCTCTTTTAAGTCATGTCCAGCAAAAACCTTCAAACTTGTTATTTGGAGAGCTGAAAACTTTAGGCACAAGAGGTTGGTGAGAAAGATTTAATGCTTGTGTTGCATTTAGGGTTTTATAGCTTAAAAAAAAAATCTAAATTATGAGTGATTCATCATTTTAATAGGATTTTACAAGATACTTGGAATAGTATTTCTAGAAGTCAGGGTTTTGTTTCTATCTTAACTGCTCTGGTTAGTTGTTTTTGTAGTTTGAATAAAGTTTGACTAGTGAGTTTGTCCCTTGAAAATTGTTTACTAACCCAAAGAAAGATAGTACACATTGGGTCAGGGGTTGGGCAGCTATGCTATTAACCCTCTGTACAACAATCACACTAAGTATATTTCTTTCAAAATGCTTTGAAATTTTATCTGGCTGAAAAATTACATTTCTGAATTTGAAGACAACTCTGAGCAGAGAAAAACTATAGAAATCATGCATGACACATTTACAAATTCTTTGATAAAACTGTCTCTGTAGGTCTTGGGGGCAATTATTTATCCCTGTTTTCCCATATGTCACACATTGCCTTTGTTCCCTTGGGGAGTAACCATATTGTGTTATTTGTGATTCTTTGGAGTTGTATGAGATGATAATTTAACTCTTCAGATGTGGTTAATCTTTGGGCCCTGTTTCTAACTATTAGCATACGTGGCATGACAGCCTTAAATATTTCCAGGTGTGATCGAGGAACTTGGATGTGAAATTACTCTTAGATTATCTGGCCACTGTAATTTACTACAAAACTGCAGTTCGGCATCAGCAGTTGAAAAGAGTGTGTTAACATGAACTCCACTCGAGACATGTTTTACATTTATTTTCTTGAGACAATTAAGTACTGGTTATTTTTTATAGTACAATTTAGAAGTATGTTTTATCTTCTCAGTGCTTGAAAGCAGGCTTGATGTACATAATCCTGACTTTCTTGGGGAGGAGAGTGGTTCAGGTGACAGCTGTAGACTAGGTGTTGTCATTTTGTTTTGTCTCTTGCTGTTGGAAAAGTTCTTCCTCTCAGTCCTGCTTTTCTCTCTGCCCAGTTCCAGAGAAAAGCCATCTCTTTCTTCCACTCCACAGCTTGTCCCAGTTTCTGGAAATGGAGTCCCATTTTTCTTCAAAAAAATGATTTTGCATTAATAAGTGCATACAAGAATCCATTTATTGCTCTTGTTGTTAACAGTAAACCTTTTCACAATCTAGAGGGCTTGTTGTTAATGGAGACCTGAGAAGTTATGTTCAGTTTTGTTTGGGGCAAGAGGAGAAGCAAAGTTCTGGGCAGAGGGAGCAGGTAAGGTGAGTTGAAAGAGAAGCAGTGAGCTGACTGATGCTGGGTGGAGAACTGCTGCTGGTTTAGTTAGCCCTAATACTTGCTGTTCCTTCTCTCAAACTTCTCCCAAGGCTTCAGACTTCTAGCGCCAGTCCTGGTCTTCAAGCCATTCTCAGACTTTTTTCACCTTCCACTCCCCATGATCTTTCCTATAGTATGTCCTACATCTCCAGAGTGCCTCCTGCCTGGCCTGATAGAACCCCAGCCTCATATCCCCTGCAGCAAAGTGGAGGGTACTGGATTCCTGACATTTGTAACTGGGAGTCCAGATCTTCTCATTGAATATTTTTACTCATGCCAGTTAACTGTATAGAACTGTACATATACTGTAGTGCTGTACACACAGAATATGTGCATGAAAAAGGCTTTGTTGCTGATCTGTGGAAATCTCATAACCATTTTAATACTGTTCATATAAGAACAGTGTCCTGGGTTCCAATCAGCTAACCTAAAATGGGTTTTTGAAACAGCCTTTTCCTGTAGAATTTATATTGAATGTTGCTTTCACTTTATCTTGAATTATAATGAAAGTTTTAAATAAGATTTAGATACTTTAATGAAAGAGACGGTGGGGATCTTTCTCCCTTAGAATTTTAAGTCAGTTACCCATTGTAAAGTGCTATATATATATTACTACTGATTGAGTTTTTGTATCACCTTTGAAATGACAATGGTTATAGAAGGATTGATTCATCCATTGTTTTAGTAAGTTTTTTATGACATCATAGGAAGGATCTTATGTATGACAGAATGGAACTTAAAGATAAGAATAGACCTAAGTAAAAATTCTACACTACTGTCATTTATAAAAATGTTTCAAAGGAATATTTAAATAAACTTTGCTTCTATTAGTGACTTTATCCCTTGAAAGTTGTTTACTAACCTATGGAATTGTAACTCTAGTGCCTGCTTGGTAATGTGTTTGCAGTGACTGTTGAAATAATTCAAATTTATAGACTGTGGAAGGACACTAAATACTTATCTTTCTGGCTTAGTGCTTGGAGTGAAAGAGAATATAAGTTAATGGGTAATGGCTTAGAGGCTGTTATTTCTGAAATACTATCTTCATGTAATCTATCCAATAGTATCATTTATACTTGGTGTTAAACAGGATATTTGGAATCTACTTACATAAATTTTGCTATTTGGATAAAAATAGTCTAGAAGAGATTTTCTAAGTATGGAGGGGTATGTGAGTATGTATGTGGAACTACAAACGGAGAAAAGTACATATGTTGTGAGCTAGGGAGAAATCTTTTTTTTTTAAACACCCAAATAGAATAAAATAATAAAGTATTAGTATTATAATGTGTGTTCTGGCACACCTGCAGTATCTAGCACTTTCTAAAATGTCTGAGACTGGCAGTAATTCAGCATATGAGAATCTGTGGCAGGCACGTTAGCTTAGTATTAGAATGGCTAAATGAAAAGTGCATTTTTAGATGTAGAATTAGAAAAGAAGCTAAATTACTTGGGTTTCCTTCAAAGTAATGGTCATGTTTATATTAAGTAAAAAATGTCTATGAAAGTAATTTTACTGAATCAGTGTAAACATTAGGAAAAAAATCAAAGCAATGCTTTGATTTTTTTACGTTTCAAACTTGGAGGAAAATAATTTACTGGATTATTTCAAATTTTCTGAAAACTAGAAAATTGGCTTACAAAAGCTAATTATTAAGAGAAACTTTAATTTTCTACAAGTCTTAAAAGACTGCTTTAGGGTTTTTGTTTTGTTTTTCTTCTATTACATTCATTTTCAAGATCCTAAAATTGATTGCATTAATGTGGTTATGTTCTAAGAATTCAGATATTTAAAAATTTAAAACTACAAGGAATGTAATTTAACATCATTTGTTTGTCAAAAACACATAAATCATTTAGAGATGGTGGATTAAATAACTATGCATTATATGATATCATTTCATGTCTATTATTAGGTCTATTATTGAGGTTTGTAGTAAAGATAACAAACTCTAAAAAAATTTTTAAAAAGTTGTTAATTTTTTTTTAGAGAAAAAGAATTCTAGGATATTTCATCAGTTGTATTCAGAAGTTATTGTAGAAAAAAAAGAAATCTGTATTGAGTTAAAAATCTTTGTATGATTGAAATGTAGCATTGAGGAATTCTAGGCATAGTGGTATTGATTTCTGTCTGATACAGGTCTTCCTGGCACTAATATTAGGAGATTTATGTAATAAAGTACTGAGATAACATTAATAGGAGTTAAAGTAATGAAGCATTAGCTCAAAATACATGTTGATGAGACAACGTGGTATTGAATTTGTATTATTAAATGGAATACATTTGATTATTAGAAAATTTGGCATGAGGTCTTTCTTTTGTCCCTTCTATATCTGCCAGTATTGTGGAAAATCACGAAATGTATCTATCCCTCATACTATGTTGAACCAGAAGTTTGAATTCACTAATTAAAAGATTAGGAACAAGTATGAAGCCAGCAAATAATATTTTAAGTACTAAAAAGAAGGATTTGTGACTAATATCTGTTTTCTTTGTTAAAACAAAATTCATTAGTAATTAACAAAGCAATTAAGGCACTTTTTCTTCAGTGGGCATGCATCATTGAAGACCGTTTTACTGACGTTATAGTTATGGATAATTAAATTTGTGGTTATACATGTGTACTGGGGAATGAAATGAGCAGTTAAATCCGTTTGAGGCACCAAGATTTCGTTGCCTGTGCCTTTATGGTGTTGGCCATTTTCATAGAACTTCAAACTACTAATTGCTTGAACCAAAACTTGTGCAGTGCTTACCATGAGCCAGGCATTGTTCTCAGTGCTTTCTTAATACTAACTCATTTACTGAAAACCTGACAGCAACACTGAAGTGGGTATGATTTTTTTCCCTCACTTCACAGATGTCACTCAGAAGTAGGTCACTTTAACTTGCCTAGACTTCCAGAGCAGGTATTTGGAGAGCCCTTCTTCAAATCTAGTAGTCCAACTCCAGGACTATGATCTTAACCACTGTTCTCTGCTGCCTGTCCTGAAAGATCCCTCTGGGAAAGTTGAGTCCAAATTTGTTTCTCTTTCAAATCCTTTATTCCCAAACTTCCTCTAACCAGACAAAGGCCCCTGGGAGGGATGTGTTGGCAGGAGTGCCTGCCTGCGATTGCACTCTTTCCAGTGTTTGGGAGGTAGGCATTGTGGCACCTCTGACTGTGAGTGACCCTCCTGATCCAGCCTCGTGAAAATTAGTTCATAAGTAGAGACTATCTGTATCTGGGACAAAGTCTGTCCTCTCTACCTTCAGATCTGGGACTAAAAATGAGACATATTCTAGTTAATGGGAAAAGGTAGGTATAGGGAATGCTGTTGTTTGGATCCAGAGTGTCTCTCAGAGGTCAGTGTGTTAAAGGCTTGGTTCCCAGTGTAGTGCTGGGTGTTGGTAGTTGGTGAAAACCTTTTTTTTTTTTTTTAAATTTTGCGACAAGATCTTGCTAAGTTGCTTAGGGCCTTGCTAAGTTGCTGAGGCTATCTTTGAACTTGTGATACTCCTGCCTCAGCCTCCCAAGTTGCTGGTATTATGGTTGTGTGCCACTGTGCCCATCAGGTGGTGGAAACTTTAAGAAGTGGGGTCAAGTAGGAAATCTTCTATTTGGTGTGTGCCCCTGAAGGGGATTGTGGACCTTGGCTCCTTCTTCTTCCTCTCTTTTTTGTATCCCAGATATTAGGTAAGCAGCTTTGCTGTCCTACATTCTGCTGCCACCTATGTGCTGCCCCTCCATCGGCACAAATCAATGAGGCCAACCGATTATGGACTGAAACCTCTATAACTGTGAGCCAAAATAATACTTTCTGTTTTATAAGTAGATTATATCAAGTATTTTGTCATAGTAACAGAAAGCCAACTAAGGGAAGAAAGAAGGAAAGAGACTGTGCTGTTGATGGAGAGTATAAGCTCCAAATTGAACTAAGTGCTGTGCTAAAGGAGTGGCTTTTTTCAAGGACCACTTTGCTGGGACTCCAGGACAAGCAATAGCAGGGATTTATTTACTTGTGTGATTATTGATTTTCCTAAGCAATGTAGAGGTGGCCAGTGTTGTGTGTATACACATGTAAGTGTGTACAAGGGTACAGGCATTATTCTTAGAGTTACCAGTATTCACTTACCCACGTATTCACAGTATAAGTTTGTGTTAGCACTAATATATTTTGTGAGCAGCTACTGGCCCACAGCACTTTTGTACATATAAACTTGTCTCCATCTGTATATGTAAAGGGCACTTGTCTCTGATTTTCAGCTGCTTTGAAAAATGACTTTGTTTCCTTTAGGGCACCCTTGTCCTCTCTTCTCATTGCATCAGCTCTTCAGAGTGACTTTTGAGTTTTATATGTATGTTCATAGGGCACCATTAGTTAAAATAGCCCAAAGGTGCAACCTAGATGCCATCAATGGATGAATGGATAAATGGAATGTTTTATATACATCAAATGGAACATTATTCAGCCTTAAAAAGGAAGGAAATTAAGACATTTTATGACATGGATGAACTGACCAAGTTAGTCACAGAAAGACAAATACTGCATGAATCCACATGAAGTGGATAAGAAGTATCCACTTCACTTACATCCATCAAGACAGAAAGAATAGTGGTTGCCAGGGGTAGGAAGCAGCGGGTAGGAGGGAATGGGGAGTTATTCAATACAGAGTTTCGGTTTTGCAAGATGAAAACAGTTCTGGAGATTGGTTGCACAACTATGTGAATGTACTTAACAGTGCTGAATTGTATACTTAAAAATGATTGATATGGTAACTTTTGTGTGTATTTTACCACATTTAAAATAAAAACCAATCAGCCCAAGCCCTTCAGTTTTGATGTAAAATCTGTTCAGCTGTTGTAGCATTGCTGTAATTGATAACCAGGCACTTGTTGGTAGCAGCTTGCTCTACCATGGTTGAGCACCGTTGGCTCAGCTCTGCTTTCTAAATAACCGACAATTATGGTACCTCTGTGACTGTGCCTGTGTCAATTCAGAAAAAACTCATTGTGGAAGTTGAGGAAAGGAGGAGTTTAATTAGGTACAGTGGAGACGGGAATGAGTGGAATGTGTCCAGGGTGACTGATAACGTGATCATGGTTTATGTAGGTAGAGATAACTGATCTGACCAGATCAAAATGAATATTAAATGCTGTTATCATTTTCTCTCTCTTTTTTTCAATCTCTACTTTTTGGTAATTCATACATTTTAATTCTTACCATTTATCAGAGTATTTGGTGGCTTCTATGAAGTTTTTAGGTGCTTTCCATTTATTAATATTTATTATAACTAGCATTTCAAGGAAGACATTGTGTTATGAGTTGCCCAGATTGAGATAAAGATTGAGTCAGAACCCTCTGTCCCTATAGTCTAAATAGGCATGATAAGATTCAAGGACCAGTACAACTAAAATATAAGACAGAGTTTGATAACCAGTATAAAGAATATTTTGTGGAAGCATAAAGTAGAGAGATTCAATTCTCAGAATTGAGATCAGGGAAGGTTCCTGAAGAAGTAGGAGTAAAACCTTGAAAGATAGGAAGGTGGTTAACAGAGATAATGGGGATGTAGATCTGGGGTGAACACATGAGGGGGAAAGCCAGGATGGTTTCTGATGGGGAAGGCATAAAGCTCCCTGTTATCAGAGAATAGGATGCATATTGGTTTTACAACTCTGTCCCTTTTCTGAAATGCTTGGGCTAGAAGTGTTTCAGATTTGGGAGTATTTGTACACATATAATGAGATATTTTAAAATGGGACCCAAATCTAAATGTGAAATTCTTTTTTAAAAATATATTTTATAAATATAGCCTGAAGGTAATTTTGTATATTTTAAATGAAATTTTTCAGCTGGAGTATGAAGTTGATTCTCAAAAAGTTTGGAATTTTGGAGCACTTTGGATTTCCAGATTAAAATGTTTAAAGTTCAGTAAAAATAAGAGCAGAGAGAGTTTGGGGCTGGGCTATAGGAGATTTCAATTGTTGTATTAAAGAGTTTCAACTTGATTGTGCAAGCTGCAGGGAGCTGTTGAAAAATTTTAAGTGTGGAAATGATGGCGTATTGATGTCACCAGAGGTTAAGCTGACTTGTGGCATTAGGAAGCATAAGGGCTGACTTGGTTGGATTTGTGATCATGTAATTATGGAGGCTGATTTGGTTCTTTGGTATCCCTCTGAAGTGGAAAATTGCCTTACATGAATAAATATGAAAGCCTAAGTTAGGCTTACAAAGTTGAGGTGTTAAAAATTGATTCAGTTGATAACAGAGTTTTGAGTAGAGTTTGACATGATGAAAGTTGTGTTACAGATCAGTTAGGCAGTAGTGTAGAGTGATCAATAATCATGTGCAAAGCATTTATTGTATGATAATAAAACTGGCCAGTACTACCTACACTTAGAAAATATGTATGCTTTTTTGCTCAGGCAATGGGGCTTGTTGTGGAACAACCTAGACGAAGAATCTTGAATAGAGCAAGCTAATGGGGATCTTTTAGATGGTCTTAGATGGGGTCTCACTGCCTAATTGACGTGAGAAATTGTTTACCACCACTGTGTATTGGATTTTGTGGCTGTGTCCACAGATGTACATGGATACGTGGTTCTCAAACTTCCATGTCTTGGGACACTGGCAAACTGCACGCCCTGTGAAATTTTTGAAAGTGGTAATTTTTTTTTTTTTTTTTTTTTTTTGCTTGTGATGGGTACTCATGTTGTTCAACAGTTCCTGAAAGATCATATAACAGAACAGGTTATTCACAGTGGTGCTGGAGCAGGGGAATGGTGCTGTTACTGAGCTAGAGGCTTTATTTCTCAGGCCAGTTCAGGACTATCTGATGTTGGAAGAGTCAGAAAGCCTTTCTACTCCAGTAGGAGTGCAGAGGTGTAGGACTAACACAGCCATAGGGCACCCTGACAGCACCAGCACCCCTTGATATACATAGGTATACATATGACTATTTCTGATTATTCTGGACTTGGTTGACTTAATTCATTCAAGTCTATCAGAAAAAGAAAAAAAAAAAAAGTCTGGAAACAGTGGTGTTCATTCAATAATCCAAACATATAACTTTCTGCTTAATGAATGATTGTGATAATTTCCTATTTTTCCATAAATGTTTCTTTAATACACCAGTATCACTTGTGAATGAAGATGCAAAAGACGTAATAAAATACAGATACACTAAATTTTTAAAAAGTCCTCTTTGTATATGCCCTGTAAGTAGCTGGAAAAAGACTGGTTCAGCCAGCTCATTCATAAATGCTGAACCAAATATCAGGAGGGATGAAGGCCAGGTGAAAAGAAAATGGAGTTTGGAATAAGAAATCTTAGCTTGGATTCTTTGCTTTGCCTCCAGCAGGGAGAACTCAGGCAAGTTATTTAAACTCAGTTTTCTCAGTTTCTTTGTAAAATGAAGGTAATATTTACCTCTCAGGCCTGCTCTGATGACTTGAGTTAATAATTAAAGTATAGGCACTGTACTTTGTGAGTAAAAGTAATTTATTCCTCACCTCCACTCTGTGAGGGCTACTCTCCCTCTGTATTAAGCAATCCCATCCCAGCTTTGGTAAAGCACACGTTTTTTTCTGAACTATGGACTCCTGGAGTTTGATCTTTAAAGATTAAACAGGCTTAGAGTAGTCAGTGCATGAAAGCAAGTGTTGGTCACTTGTGAGTTATTTAAAAGGGAAGAATTAATTTGCTGTAAGCATCAGAATTTGTTGTGTCTGTTTAAATTGCAATATGTATTATACACATTCATAAACATTATAAAGTGACTTTAAAAACAAAGCTCCACCTTTTCCCCCAAAACAACTTCTACAAAATTCATGACTAAAATAGCCAGAGGGGATTTTGGCAGAATTTCCTATCAATTTCCACAGAAAAGGACCAATTTTTCTATTTAGTATGAGAAATAAGTCAGGAAAATGCTTTAGTGAGACCAAAATTCTTTAGACTCAATAATATGATCTTATTGTAATTTTGTGAAATGTACTCAAGTGTAGGTGTTTTTCTTTTAATGATTAAGCATAGTTTTAAACCTACTTACAAATGTAGCCAGTTTAATTCACAGTGGGTTAAACTTGGCACTTCTCTGTTTAAACACAAATGTAGTTGTTTTTAACTGAAAAAATTGACTTGCCTTTTTTCTTTCTTTTTAATTCCTAGATTTAAAAAGTTTAGAATGAGTATTTACTGTTCTGTTTCAGCTACCCATGATTGTGTTGGCTTCTTCCCCAACCCCTTTAAATTCCAGTAAGGTTTATTGTGTACTTGTGTTTTTAGTAAAATAGTTGATTTATAAGTCTTAAAATGGCTTCTGTCATCACATAGTGACTGCTTTCCTAAGGATTGTTTTTGAAACCTTAATAAAGAAGTCCATGTAACATGAATATAAAAGAAACTCCTGTTGCCCTTAAGGGGACTTTGCATTCTGACATTTTCAGTTTCTCTATTCATGTCATAATGTAAGTCATGGCTTATTGTTTACAACTGTAGCTTGTCTCTGTGTGAAAACTGCATTTAGTCATCTGCCTTTGCTGGGACTACACCATCTTAATGCTTTTATTTTGTTCACAGTATGTTTGATTACTGCTTAACTGAGTATGAGATTTTACTTTAGAAAATTTAAATGTGAGCATTTAAAGATAAAATTTAAATGAAAATTAAAGCTTAGCTTAAAATGATCTTGGCTAGAGTCTTTTACTTTTGAGTTCTCTGATACCAAGTAAGTAGTTTAATGCCCCTGAAAATATAGATCTAAAATAGTATCAGAATATGACTTTACACTTTTTAAATTAATATATAGTACAAATATATGGTACAAATTAGTAGGTATTATTTTTAGATATTTTCACAGAAGGAAGAAACATCTTAGTTATGTTTAACTATGAATTCTTAGTGAACTAAAAAAATTGTAAAAAAGGAAGCTACCTTTGTAAAATTTATGTAATTGTAGTTTTTCAAATTAGTTAACATTTTAAGTAGGATTTTATATTTGAGAACCTAGAATCTTGAATTAGAATGAATTCAAAGACCCATAAAAATTGGAGTAAAAAAATCCAAAAATTAACATGCTCTTTTGTGATTATCTATATGCTCTTGCTCTACTGTATTGTGTTAGTCTGTTTTAAACTTTTTAAGCGAATGTTCTGGCATAAATTAATCAGTTAAATTCTTTTTTTTTTTTTGCCTAGTAAGAAAGATTGTTTATGCTGTTGGTTCTGTAAGAAGAAATGATTAAAGATGATAGCGATTTTGCTTTTGATCAGTAATTATAAAAGAAAATTCAGTAAATAATATGATATATGTAGAACACATTTGCTTAAATTGTAATTTAAGTTTAGAGTTGCTTTTTAGTTAAAAGCTTCTTGGTGGAACTATTTTCTATGTTGACTGTCCTGAAGTAAATGAGGTATAAAAGACTTTAAAGCAAATTAGTTAATTGAACATTTTTATTTAGGAAAAAAATTACTATATTAATTTTTTATCTATTTATTGTGTATAACTGTCTTTTCCAGATTACTGAAGATAACCAACTCTTGGGTGTTTAGAATTGCTTTTATTTTACTTAATTTCACCATTTCAACCTTTCTAAGTGTATTGTACACATTCATACCTTTTAAGATCACATCAGTATAATTATCATCTTCTTATGATTCAGTAGTGAAATCAGACTTTTCCAAATTTTCATTTCTTATATATGATTTTCTTCCATGCCTGCCAGCAGTTGCTTTTTACTATTAGCATTCACAAATCTTTGACCACATTCCTTATGTGATGAGAATAGGAAACCAGGAAAAATAATTGGCTTTTATTGAGTGTTTCACAGTCTTAATATCAACCTAGTACCAAAGGCATTATTGCCATTAGTATCAGAAAAAAAGTCAGGTTTATACATTTCTCTGAGTAACTTGCTGATGATCAGGAAACCTGTACATGGTAAGATGGGATATGACTCAGATGAGATTTTCTATGTTTACAAATATATTTGTATATCTTTTAAAGTACTACTTTTAAAGTACTACTCAAATATATAGGGTACCTTTTAAAGTACTACTCAAATATATAGGGTATTTCCAGCACCCCAGAAGGCTCCATTCTGTGCCCTTTCCTATAGTATCTCCCTAAAGGTAACCTCTATTGTGACTTTGATCCCCATAGATAATTTCTGTCCCCCCAGATTAGTTTTATCTATTCTTAAACTTCATAAAAATTGAATCATACAAGATATAATCTCTTCGTGTCAGGATTCTTTTACTGAACATTATATTTGTGAAATTGGTCCTTGTTGTAGTATACTACAGATGCTTTTTTATTGCTGTATATTGTTCCATTTTATGAATATATTAATATTTATCCTGTTGAACATTTAATTAATATCCAGTATTAACTCTTATGAATAAATCTACTATGAACACTACTATACATGTTGTTAATGGGCATTAGCCCTCTAAAACTGTTAGGTTTGGGAAGTAATGTATGCTGAATGATAGCAGGTGCAGCCAGCCTTCTTATCCATGGATTCCACCAACTGTGGATCAGAAATATTTGAAACAAAAAATTGCATCTGTCCTGAACATGTGCAGACTTTTTTTTTCTTGTCCTTATTCCATTAATAGTATAGTAGAACTATTTACATAGCATTAACATATTAGGTTTTATATGAAATCTAGAGATAATTTAAAATATATGAGAATGTGCATAGATTATATGCAAACACTACACCATTTTATTTAAGGAATCTGAGCGTCTGCAGACTTTGATATTCACTTGAATCTTGAAACCAGTCCTCCTCAGATACTGAGGGACAACTGTATCATTGAACAGCGATCCAGGTGGTTATACCAGTTTATCATCAGCTAAGTATTAGAGGCTCTACTTGCTCCACAACCCTATACTTTGTTGTTATTGCCAGTCCTAGTGTTTCTTTTTCTTTTCTCTTTTAAATTCAAATTATTCTGGCGGTAGGTGTCTAGTTTGATGTCAATGATATTCAAATTAGAAACTATATATATATATATATATATATATATATATATATATATATGTATTTTGGTACTAAGGATTGAACCCAGGGATGCTTAACTACTGAGCCATGTCCCCAGCTCTTTTTTATATTTTATTTTTAGAAAGGGTCTCACCGAGTTGCTAAGTCCCTCGCTAAGTTGTTGAGGCTGGCTTTGAACTCGAGATCCTCGTGCCTCAGCCTCCTGAGCCTCTGGGATTACAGGTGTGCACCTGGCGAAAAGTTGTATTTTTTTTTTTTTTTTTTTTTTTTTTGGTACTGGGGATTGAACCAGGGGCACTCCACCACTGAGCCACATTCCCAGCCCTATTTTGTATTTTATTTAGAGACAGGGTCACACTGAGTTGTTTAGGACCTCGCTAAGTTGCTGAAGCTGGCTTTGAACTCGAGATCCTCCTGCCTCAGTCCTGAAAAGTTTTTTTTTCATTTTTTTTTTATTATCTTGTGGTGCTGGGGATTGAACCCAGGGCCTCATGCTTGAGAGTCAGGCACTTTACCAACTGAGCTATATCCCCAGCCGAAAAAGGTTGTATTTTTGAAATGAAAAAAATATTTAATTTGAAGAGTATATTCTTGTTTATGTATACAGATTAATAGTTGCAATCGTAGTCTTAAACATTGATTTTTTTTTTAATGCTGTTTTTATAAGCCAGTCTGGGTACTTGTTTGATCACTGATGTAAGCAAAGTTCTTCCTGTAATTTCCTAAAGGAATGGAATATAATCCTCAGTATTCTAGAAACCACTTGTTTAGAATTTTACTTAAGGAAATGAAAATGGTAAAGATCTTTTGTTTTCAATTCTAGGAGTTGAACCTAGCTCCTTGCTTAGGTTACCTATACACATCACCTTTGAGCTACATCCCCAGCTCTGAGAAGGCAAGAATCTTTATTTAAGGAATTAAGTTTGTCAGTGATGCCTACAAAGGTCACTTAGAGAACTAGAAAAATTTTTTGCAGGAATGTCACACACATGCAGTATGGGAACTTACAAATTGTGAGAAGAATTCAGTAGAGATTTTTATAACTGAAAAATCAAGAGTGAGTTTTTCCCCCATTGCAATACAACAGTTACATGTAATCAATGGGGTTTTATGTAGAATTTTATTCATCAAATAGTTTATATAATCTCATAATGATTCTGCTAAAAATAGGTTGAACTGATCAGTTCTTGTTTTCCCAAGTTCAGTGCAAGTTACGCGTGTTTGACTTTCCTGTGTGTGTTTCAGGTATGCCAATTAGTCAGGCGGTCTCATCTGAAACTAATGTATAATAGTGCTAAGTTGTATAACTTGCCATACCAGTTTTACAGTGTTTTTGTTTTGCTCAAAGTAGATGAAAGGTTTATTTAAGTGTGGCCACACTGGTACTGCATTCCTGGTGATCTTGGTAGGTTAATGACAATCTTTGTCATAGAAATCAGGAAATGTGGGTTGAACCTCTGGGATGCATGAAACTGGTTCATTAAAATGCTGCTTCCCAAGGGACTGGAGATTGTTGGAAGCACTGGGTAGGTAATACGACTTTAAGAACCTGTCTGTCTGTCTGTCCATCTGTCCGTCCATTCATCCATCTGCCCATCCATCCTATTTAGATCTTCATTCTATTCTTTAAACTCTATAATATGTCAGTGTTTAGTTTGTTATCCACTGTGTGATTGCTTTCTCTAGTAAGAATAAAAACTTTGGAAATCCAGGTAAATTTCTTTACACAGTTGAGCAGGTTTTGTTTTAGTTGGATTGTTGTATTTAGTTGTGAAGATAGTCATAATGTGATGTTGTACTGCTGCTTTGTTTAACTGGTTGGCTTTTAACTTAATTAACTTTATCCATCTGTGTTATGATTTGTGCTACCTTTTTTTATTGTAAAGGATGTGTTGAAGAGTTACTTAAATATCTGTGAAATACAATCAGTTAAAGTAGTTTTGGGAATTGCAAGCTTTGTGATATCCTTTGGATAGTGTTTCAGTGAATTATAGTATGTTATGGATTTTAAAAAAATGCCAGGGCTCATAAATGTGTAAATGTTTGTGAGCATTCTTGAGTGGAGACATACTGTAGTCTTGCTTTCTGTTGAATATTCTGTTACAAGGCATATTTAATTTATTTCAGGTATGTTCCTTAAATAATACCATCATTTGGTGCAGATGAATATAAGGCAAGATTATTGCTCATTTAAAGATCGAACACTGCTTATGTGTGCCTGTTTTGTAAGGAAAGAGATGACATAAGCAGATTGTATTCATCTCCTTGAGCATACTTCAAGAATGTATGTAATCTTGCATTAGGAATGGAGAACCTTGAAGTTAGACCAGGAAAGCTTAAGCAACAGGGTGGGTTAGTTGCTGGTAAAGTACTATTGGGACAGGAATGAGCGAACTACTGATTGCCCTATTTAAGAGGAGTTTCTAGAGAACCCCCCCAATATGTTATTTATTAGAACTACAGTAAAGTAGCTGAGATCTTTTCTTTTTTTGTAAGGTAATTTCTGCTTTTTCTAATTGATGTTCAGGGACTGTTGTCCATAAACTTATTTAAAATCTAAGACTAGTGAAAGCTAAATATTCTATCCCCTTTCCTATTCCATCTTTTATGTTTCTAGATGTTTATGAGAGTTAGAAAAGAATGAATCTGGACAAGTACATTTCACTTTTGTGCTTACAATCCTTGACATTGGATCACTGAAGGCTATGATCAACAATCTTCATGATTCTTCATTCATAAAGAATTAAAAACTTGCTGTACATGAGTAATTGAAAACATGCTATCAGTTTTCGTCTTGTGATCGTTCCTTTTAACATTTTGTAGGATGTGGCCTCCAAATTTTTTAAAAATATTTTTTTAGTTGTCAGTGGACCTTTATTTTTTTGATTTATTTACTTATATGTGGTGCTGAGGATCGAACCCAGGGCCCCCACACATGCCAGGAGAGCGCTCTACCAATGAGCCACAACTCTACAACCCCAGCCCTGTGTTCTCCAAATTTAAGTTGTATGTACGCACACCTGAGAAAAACAGACACACAGACACGGAAGGGTCCTTTTCCATGGCTTGTTTTTATTAATTTTATTGCTGTCATTATTTTGAGCTAATGGCAGTGAAATGGCTGCATTGTTTCAAATGTATGTGAGAGAAGAAATAAGGGTCAGAGTGTGTGTACTTTATGTGTATGTAAACAGGCTCACCATTTGTGATAAAAGCACTGGGCTTCTTTGAAAATAGTATTATGCTGAACTGTATCATAGGTACTAGGAGGAATTGAGAAAAGTATCATTGAGAACGTAGGAGTTTCGGTGAAAGTCTGTTAAACCTTAACCTGGTGTTAGGCTTGTCTTGCCAGTTAAGGGGAGTTGAGGAGTAGTATGGACTGGTTTCCTTGTGGCTCCATTTGGACTGTCTCTGCTACTGGAATGGTAGGCGTGTCCCAGGGAGAGCAGTAGTTGCTTAGAATGTGGTGGTAATAGCCTTTGTTTATGAGATGATGCGGTAAAGGTGACGAAGCTTTGTCCAGAAAGACCAGAATGCCAAGCCATGTTAATAGGCCACTCATGTTACTCATTCTGGGGAAATGAAAATCCATTTTAGCCTCTATAAAGAATAGTCTTAAATAAAAAATAGAAATGAAAACTGCAGCTAAATGCCATTTTCTTATCAAATGAATACAGTGTTTGAATGAGAGATTGTCCTTTATTAATTGAGTTGTGATTAAAGAGCATTTTCAGAAACCACTTTGGTGTAAATTGCTATTTTCTGAAAATCATTTTGGCTTTACATATCAGAAAGCTTACAGTTGATTCTGTCTTTTAACCTAGGAAAGCCTGGAGATTAATCATAGATCCATATGAAGATTTATGTGCAAAGATTTCTATACTATGGTTTTTATAAATAGCGAAACAATGGAAGCAGTACTGTGTATCTGAGAACAAATGGTTAGGTGATGGTGCCATATTCTTATGGTAGCAACAACAGTAATGGTAAGGTAAAATAACTGAGTAGTAAATTGTTAC
Source organism: Glaucomys volans (assembly GCA_020662805.1). NCBI lineage: Eukaryota > Metazoa > Chordata > Mammalia > Rodentia > Sciuridae > Glaucomys > Glaucomys volans. Next base: position 60,627 of record JAJEJO010003604.1, on the reverse strand, counting down.
ACTTTAGTCATCTTTAAAGATAAAGGGAGAAAACATGGAAGAAAGTAAACAAAAATATAAAATCTTAAATCTTAACTACTTCCTGGGGGAAGCACAGTGAACATTTTCCCCACCTTTTTTTTTTAAACTTCATTTTCCAAGTTTTCCATAATGAAAATTCATTTATTTTATAATCTTAAAAAGGAAACTTTGAGAGCAACAGAGTGGTAACTTCATTAAGAATGAAGAATGGAGAATGATGGTACTGACTATTTGAAAGAGCTATTTCAGATATGAGGCCTAGTTTGGAACCAGGTGACTTAACATCTCCGGAGCAAATTCCAGGGACAGCAACATGTTCTTGGAATGAGTAGGAAAGGCTGTTAATTTTCTTTTCAAGTTTGTTGGTCTCCAGGGTACATCCCGTATATGGGTAAGGATAATATTAATATGACTGTTTCGTACCTTCTCGCACATGGTACTTGATGAATTCATGGAGAGTGAGTGAATGAATGAACCAAAGTTTACAGTAGATTTTGGACAAAATTGATAAATCAAACCCTACCATGTCCTTTTGGATTTAGATAGCATAAATTGATATGATAGAGAAAAGAGATTTTGAGATGGAATAATCACCAGTTTACTTGGTATATTTTGTCCTAAGAATATGTATCTTAAGCATGTGCATGTCAGGCTTGGCAAATAGACTCCTTTTTAACTTAAGACAGATTTGGGAAGGGAGAGAGGAGCTAGTAGCAGAGATAGGTAGGGTGGAAGGTGGAACCAGCCAAGGTTGTGGGGAGTGGCTGGGTCTACAAAGCAGAACCCCAAACTGTTCAGGGAAGTACATTAATCCTCACTGAAGATCAGGATTATCTTGGAAACACTTTTAAATTATTATATAGTACTGAATAGTTGTGTGTTTGTGTGTGTGTGTGTGTGTGTGTGTGTATGTATATATAAATTTTGGACCCTTTTGGGGTCCAAATTTTGCTATTTTCATTGTTTTCTAGAAAACTCAGAATGTAAGCACATAGGCTCATACCAAGTGACAGAAAGGTTAAAAGATAGTTTGGTAGACAATATTTATTGAGTGAGACAGTGTTATAACCATATAATCAGCAATATGATTTACCCATTGTTTGTGGAACAGTGATTTTCCCTGTGAATAATTAGGAAAGAATACATCAGTTAATCATTTTAAAATTTTTGCTCAATTTCCAGATTAGTCTATTACTCTTAACACCAACTACCTTTTTGAAGTTTGCTAATTTTATTCTTTTCCTACCCCCAGATAATTTTGCTTTTTCACAGTGAAATTGACTGATGTTTCATCCAACATTGACACGCTTTCTCACTGTTACAACATTCACTATCCAAACTGTAATTTTTATTTATAACTCCTCATCTATTAGTCACCCTTATATTTCTGTTTTAATTTTTTCTTTCCTCAAAAAAATTGAACCCAGGGCTTTGAACATGCTAAACATGCATTCTACCACTGTTACATCCCTAGCCCCACTCTCCTGTTTTTAAAACAGCAAAATTCAGTGACTCAAAGAAGCTTTACTAATTAACATCATTTGTTCACAGTCACCTACATAACCATTTTTAGGAAACCATTATACTAAAATATACTACATTCTCCTACATTTTTCTTTAATTTCCCTTTTGTTTATTTGTTTCCTTTGGTGGGGGCAAACAGAGGTTGAGGTTTGTTTGATCATTGATGTGTGTGCCAAGTTTCCAGTACACAGCTGGATATTCAGTGGACTCAATAAATACTGACTGACTAGCTGTTGAAAAATTTGATGAGTAGTTTATATATTAGTTAGATCTGATTCAGTAATTGGCAGTCCTAGTGTTTTAAGTAAAGGTGGAATACCTGCTTGCCTTTTAAAATGTCAAGTAACTACTTGATAGAAGAACCTGATGACACAGCCTCAGTCATGTATGACAGAAGATGCTATCTGAACTTTGGATCCTGGAAGTATAAGACTAAAAAAAAAAAAATCTTTATTTTCTTACTTTCTAATTTATTGCTGGGGATTGAACCCAGGGCCTCATGCGTGCTAAGCACACACTGTACCACTTAAACTATGCCCAACTCCTAAAAACATTTTTAAAGCAGATTCTTTGAAATATTTCTGAAAGTCCTGAGTATTTCGCTTTTTTGGCTGCCTTAGTAAAAGTTGGTTGATCTCTGCAACTTCAACAATTATTATAATAATTACTATGAGCTGCAGTCTTCCATAGGTACTTTATACATTTTCTTATTTAGTCTCTTAAAAACTCAATAAGATATGTGTTGTCCTTACTTTACAAATGAAGCTGGTCCTTACTTTATAAATGAAGTAGGCAAGTTAATTAACTTGCCCAGGATCACACATGTGGTACATAGCAGAAGTTAATATTTGAGCTGAGCTGTTGGTTACCAAAATTTATGGGTCTTAAAACTGCTAATATGTCTCAGAAATGGGTATACTGGAGGAGGGTCTGAACTGAAACCCAAATATTGATACTAGATGTTGACATTTTTAACTACACACTCATTGCTCTTACAGTATTGCTTATAATCATACAATAATTAGTGTCTTGCTTATGTAGAAATCTACAGTTTCCTGTACTTGGAATGAATACTGCTTTCTTAGTGAAAAGGAAGCTCATAGCATTTATCTGTGTCATGTGTGTTACAGTAATCACTGCTGTTTATCTTAAACATCAGTAAATCTTTATAAAAGGAATGAACTCATATTAATAATCTTGACTAAGACCTAGAGGCAGATGAAGCAGATTTCAGTAAGAACCATGCCAAAAATATTGAGCTGTAGATTGTCAGTGTACCTAGATTTAATGGCAAACGTGATGATTTTGCTGGTGCTATATTTAGGTGATGTGATGAAATAACTTCCTGGCAGTTTGTAGATAGTTTTATTTTTTAAAAAAAGAGAGAAAATAAGAAGCTATATATTATATAACTTATGGAAACACTATCTAGGTATCACATTTGTAAAATATAATCTAGCTGAAAAGGAAAGCATTCCTGGTGCAAAAATAGAATACTTCAAAGCTTATAGGAAAGAATGTGGTTTTGCTTCCTGTTTGGTGAAGAGTGTCTTAGTAAGGTACTTCCTCTGTAAGGAAGGAAATGGATGTCACCTTACCCGATCTTCAGGTACCTACTCAGATATCCTTTGAATGAGTAGTTTTTTTCTTACTGCATTTGAATTTTATTGTAAATATACAATTTATAATTTTATATATTTGTAGGTGACAAAACATTGTTGTGGTTTATGGATACAGGGTGGAATGATTAAGCTAATCAATATATTCATCACTTCAGAAATATCGTGTGTGTGTGTGTGTGCTGAGAACATTTAAAATTTACTCAATAATTTTTAAATGTACAATATAATTATAACTATATTCACCACACTATGCTATAAGACTCAAAATAAACCCACAAATCATATTCCTTTTGTTTGAGAATGTACTTTGACCATTATCCCCTATCCCAGCCTCTATCATATGTGTTGGGTTGTTTTAGATTCCGTATTTAAGTGAGAACACGTGACATTTGGAGCTTTTTAAAGGCTGAGTAGTATTCCATTGTGTGTATGTGCCACAGTGTCTCCATTCACTCATCTGTTGATGGACACTTATGTAGCCATTTTGAGTAATGCTTCTGTGACTGTGGGAATGCAGAGACATCTTTTTGACAACCTGATTTCAAATCCTTTGGATAAATCCCCATGGAATTGCTGGGTCTGGACAAGTAATTTTTTAAATCACCTGGAAACAAAACCAGAAGGGCTGCATTAGAGAGTTATGTGGGAATTGAGATATAGCATTTGGAATTTATGTAGGAAGGTTGCCTTCCTCGAGTTGGCCCAGGTTGTTTCATAGGGGACACTCCCAGGGCTGCATAGAAACATGGTGCCTTTAAAACAGCTGTAAAGCACCTTAAGCCCTGGTTAGCCACATTCGATCTCCAAATCTAATAAGATTTTCTTTTCAACCATATGTTGCTTTGACTTTGAGAAGAAACTAGATTCTTAGGGTTCCCACACAGTCTACCAAGAGCAGGCTGTTTGCCAATTGTGCCTTCTAGATAATTTCTGAAGGTAAGATGCTGCTGAGTTCTCCCTGTGTCATGTGTCATGTGGATGACTCTCCCTAGAAAGAATGTACATTGTTAACTAAAAAGGCCCACATTCAAAGCAATGTTTCTTTAGGATTTTCCTATAAAAGTTAAAATCCTCTATTTAGTTTCTGATCATAATATCAGACCCCAGCAGGTAAGTGTTTTCATCATAATCAGGTTAGGGCTCAAATCAGTCCTGAGCCCATTTTTCTTACTATCCAGGCTTCTGTCTGGAAAGCGTTCAAGGCTGCCAACAGTGTGGCCTGGTTGAAAGCACTAGACTTTGAATGAGGCTTGTGGCAGGCATGTGGGTTTGCCCTACTGGTATTGCAAAATCACTTCTTATGTACAGAACCACACTTTCCTCTTGCCTCCTATAGTCTGGTTTTAGATTATTTTTCTTGCGGTTTTGGTTAGTGAGTGTGTGCTCATTGCTTTCTTTTCCTTTATTCCTTTCCCTTTCTGCACATAGGGTGAAAGGAAATAATCACAAGATAATTTTGTACTTATTTATATGATCCAGTTCTGTAGGCAACATCCCCTTTTATCTTTTAAATATAGAACCAAGATAGTTAAAATATTTGAAATTATTCGCCTTACTTTCCCAACAGTTATTTTATTCTTTTGTCATTGCATATAACTACTAATCTTGTTATAGTTCAGAAGATGTGGACATTGACGGACTTATCTATAATGGCACCATCCTTTATATATCTGCTTTTGGTGTAGTATATTTTCTTTTGTATCTCTAAGAGTTTCTTCTCTTTTTGTTTCTTTTCTGCTTTAACTAGTAAAGAAACCCAAGGAGTGGAATGTTATATTGTTTTCATAATACTTTCTTTCACTAGAGGTGTTGAATGCCCAAGATAGCCCAAAGAAAAAAGGAGGGATAAATCAGAGGGAATGATTTTCTACAATTGACAAGCTACATAATCGGGTCTGCACAATCAGAGTCAAATATTTCCTAAACCATAAGAGTCAAGAAGTGATTGTCAGACAATGCAGTACCCTCGTCAGCACTCCAAAGCTTCTTTACATTTCAATATTTTATCAAACGTGTTGGAGATTTAGGACTCTGAGCTAAATGGAAAAGCTCAGGTACACAGAACGGGTGTCAGTCCATGTCAGAGTTTATAGTTTCCTTCTCTTAGTTATGAAAAGTTGAAGGAAATGCCCTCTGGAAAGCGTTGCTTACAGACCAGGGCTGCATTTTTGTTGTTGGCCTTAAGAGAACATCAACAGGAAGTGATACAGTTTTCAAAGTTTAACAGGCATGTCCTTCATTGTACAACTAAAAAAGACCAGTCTTCTTCATTTGTATAGTAATACAATTTTAATATTATTTACAAAAGAAGCTTAACTGTTGATGAAAAATACTTTGAGAATGTTTAAATGTTAATCTTTTCCATTAGATTTATTTTTAAAATTATATTTTACATTTAGGAAATGAATGATGTTTGTTTTTTTACTTAAAGAACAATTTCAAAATTCTCAGTTCACAGAGTTTTACTTGAAATGAACTGAAGGTAAATAAATGTTTCAATGTTTTTGTTTAGCAATCTGCAAAGTATAGAATTCTTCAGTTATTTCTCTCATAGAGGCCTATTATATGATGAAGTTTGGGTGGTTTCATCTTTCCATTGTGACTTCTAGAAAATTTTTATTATTTTCTTTAGTGGGTTTAGACTTGTATTTTTCCTTAATATAGCACTTAATCTATTCTTAATGTAAATGAGTCTGAACTCATTTGCAGAGGTCACTTTATAATTTTATTCCCTAGCTGGAGATAGAATAACCGTAGGTTGGAGAAGCACACTTAACTTTGATACCCTGCTATGAGTCTTTTCGTAGTCATTCTCTACTTTAAAATATGACTTGTTTACATATTTGTGGGCAAGGAAATTGATTTTGAAATTTACTTTTTATCCCATGGCCTGATTAACAGAATTACCTTCTAAATTCTAAAATGGATATAATGGGGGACAAGGCTGACTTGTGTAAACATTTGAGGATTAGGAAGGAACTGAAATATCTAAAATCTTTTAACTAACACTGATTCTGTTCTTAAAAACAATTTTATATGCCTTTAAAAACTCTCATACAGTGTATTCTATTGCAGTTCCATCATTTTTAAACAGAAACTTGATTTGTGCATTATATAAGCCTTAAATTTCATACATATGAGGGTAAAGGGAAAGTTTGAGACTAGAATCCAGAATCTCTTACTTTCTTAAAATAGCGCTTTTCAGCTTCCCAAGTTACCACTGTTACCAGTAACCAGTCATACCTCTTTGCCTGAAGTGGTAAGTTATATACCACTTCTAAAATACCCTTACTAAAAACAGCTCAAGTTTCTAAGCTGCCTTACATTTTCAAAAGCACTTGAAAGTATTTTTGGACTTGCCAAACATTATTAGATGGAAGTAAAAAAGAAAGCGTGTTAGGTTAGTTTGTGTTAGGGAGCTCATGGTTGTCTAGAGGAAGGTTCGAAATGTCTAGTTCCTTTTGGACTTGAAGAGATTAAGTTAATTTGACTTACCCATTACCTGCAAATGTTTGCTCCGAATTTTAGACACAGATCCCTATAACAGCTCAAGATTGGTTCGAATGTTATTTCTATGATGAACATGTCCCCCTAATTACCTGTTTTTGGTGGTTCGTGTTCAGAGTGTACACTTCACCTGAATTGAGGGCTCTCAGATTTCTCATTGTCAGATTTCTCATTGTCTCATTGTGACTTAGCATGGGTGTTGTAGGAGGTCTTTTACTATGCCATCATTTCTATCACCGAGAATATGCTTTAAGATTAAGAGAAGGTTTTTATCATTGTGTCTGTATTCCAAGCTGCTCTGGATAGTAAAGTACAACATTAGATTAACAATTTTTCAGGAAAAACAAGAAGCACTGCTATATTGAAGTTCTCTCACTTTTACCTAAAACCTAAAAATGTACGTTTGGAAAGAAGGAAAACCAATTTTTTTTTTTTTATTTTATAAATGATCACCTTTTAAAAATCTAAAGAAGTATTTTTCAAGATGATTTTGTTCATTGGAATAAAAGGGCTTTAGAATAATAATTAGTATTTTTTAAAAGTCTGAAATGCATATGATCAACAAATTTGTAAACTGCTACCTTAAACTAAAAAGCTTATGGGCTTTGTTTACCTACAAATACTCCTAAACTTTCTCTACCACAGAAACTTTTTTCTACCACGGAACAGATATCAATGTAGGAAAACTTGGTAGATGATAAAATCTTGATAACATATTAAGTCACTGGGATTTTCTTATTTTAGTACTCACAAAAATAATCTTGAGACATAAAGGCCTAAAATTGTGTTATCGTAGAAAATTAAGACATATGGCATTGTGGTTTCAAGAAACAATATATCCATTTAAAAATAATACCACTTTTTTTTTTCTTTCTTACTGGTATGCAGTTCATTTTGTAGCTCTTATAGCTTTTTCTGGAAATTTCTTGTGAGCACTAAGCTGGGAGCACTAAATCTGATTTCTAGGGTTTTGTTGGCTGAAGGGCTTTAATCAAATCACGGGACCTCACTAGCCTTTTGACATTTGCCGAATGCATGTCATAATGCATGCCACCTCATAGAATTGTTCTAAAGATAAAATAAGAGAAAGGTAGTCTATCTGGAATTTGAAACCCTTAAACTGTTTAGTATAAGATTGGGAAAATAATTGTACCTGTAATTAAGCAAATGGAGCTGATGCTTTAAATCCCTATGGTTCTTTGAAGACTGTAGAAGTTTTAGACCTAATCAGGAAGTGGGAGATAATTGTGCTACTCTTTCTTTTGGTCATTGAGCAAACTGAGGCCTAGAGCTGTTATGCATTGACCTTGAGTCTCAGGGAGATCCAGGAAGATGTCAGATCTCCTAACTCAGGCTCTGATGCTACACTGGCCTCTAGACCAGTGTAGAAGACAAGAATAATGAGCAGTCTGTTAAGTCAGTTATTCTTGTGAATCTTCTTCCCAGATATTGTTACTTTTTATAATGGGAGGTTAGTATTTTCAGTTTGAAGTTTTTATGTTCTCGTTTGAAATTCTGACTTTTATGGTATATTTTATTTAAAATATTAATAGGTTGGCACTTAGTGATAAGAATTTTTTTCTTCATTTGTGTCATGTTTTAAAAAGGAAATTGACAATTATATAGTGTGCTAAAATTGAAATTATGAGACAAGATAAACACAAGTTAGGTTATAATTTAGATTATTGTTTTATTGTCATTTACTGTTTTGACATTTACAGTATATAGAATTTAACACATCACCATACCTTTTTTTCATCTTTTCAAAAAATGAAAAGGTCAGGTTTTGTTGTTGTTGTTGTTACCACTTTTGAAAACACTGTCCTTTTTGCTGCAATTATACAAAGACATAAAATAACCTTGCTTATTTTTATTGGCTCTACTTAAAAAATGACTGTGAAATAAGTATGTTACCAGTTAACAAACACTTGCTGAGTACCTTGTGTACAGAGGTAGCATGCTAGATGGAGCCGGGCACAGCAGCATGTGTCTGTGGTCTCAGCTACTCAGGAGACTGAAGCAGGAGAATATATTGATTGGACCCAGGGGTTTGAAGCCAGCCTGGGCAACGTAAATAAATACATGCTAAGAACTTTTGCCCAAGAGGCCATAAACTTCCTTATATTGTGCTTTGTTCTTTTACAATATACGATTAAACATTTCCCTATATTTAAAAATATCACGTAGAATAATTTTCTCTATTTGCATTCTTTTTTGGCATCATAGGAAATTTGAATAGAAAAATGCTGCAAATAGAAAAGTGTGAATAATTTTAGAACCCTGAGAATAATATTATGAAAGGTTAAATTGTCTATGCTTTAATAAAAGAAGCAGTTAAAATTATTTTAGTCACTGGAATAGTATGTTTGTTTAAACTGTAGCACACCTAGACAGAAATAAATCTTGTTAAAACAACAGTTACTATTGACCTTACTTGTTTTGCCCATTCTGAGTCCCAGAATCTTAACTTCAGTGAAGTAGGAAAGGTCTACTAGGCATATTTGTAATGGTATCTTTAAAAGGTTCTTTAACCTGACACTTTCTGAAGAAAAAACAAAGAGGATTAGTTACGCATGCCTTGAATTTATAGTCTGAAATGAGAACCCAAACATTTTACCATGTGCTGTAGCTACCTAAAGCATATTTAACACTACAAACTGCACATGGCCTTTTGTGGGATTTTGATTTGGTCTTTGCTTCCTTTTACAGACCTGGGTCACTGTGAAATGGGTCTGTGTTTTGATGTGATCTGAACTGTTGGTTATGTTCATGAAAAGCTCGTTAGTTTTTATTTGGTTATGTATTGCTTAAAACATCAATTTTGTGGGGGACAGGTACTGGGGATTGAATCCTGGCACCCTACCACTGAGCCACATTCCCAGCCCTATTTTGTATTTTATTTAGAGGTCTCAGTGCGTTGCTTAGTGCCTTGCTTTTCCTGAGGTTGGCTTTGAACTCGTGATCCTCCTGCCTCAGCCTCCTGAATTGCAGGGATTACAAGTGTGTGCCACCATGCCCAGCAAAACATCAGTTTATTACTAGTATATTTCATGAGTCTGTGCATCAGGAATTTGGACAGGGCATGACAAGAGATGGTTTGTCTTTGTCCTGTATCTGGAGTCTCAGCTAGAACCAACAGTCTGGCCTTAATTTGATTTGTCAGTGAAGTTTTTGAAAAACAAAACCTGTACATGAATGATTTTTTTAAGTTTACATTTCATAGCCATATTTATTATGTAAGTAATGGGGAAAATTAACTTGAGTAATAATAGCCCCTATGAAAAGCAGCCAGCTTAATGTGTTACAGAATTCCTTTTCAGTGCAGAAGGATCTTCGTTTCATTAGAACCTATAAAACAAAAAGATTTATTAACTAAATATAAACAAAACTACCAAATCAATAAGATTTAAATTAACTCCACCATGTGACATTGTTTGGCTGTAAGAAAGTTGGCCATCTACAATCTGCCCAGCTCAAGTTGTTCTGCATTTGGCAAGTACTACTTTTAGCTATACAAAGGCATTTCAAGTGTTTCCCTTTTCTTTACTTAAACTTTCAGAAAACCTTGTCCCTCAAGACTGGATACCAAAGAAACTAAAATAAGACTCGTCTCTAAGACAGTGGTAAGAACAAGTGCAAAGCACTGAAATGGCTGCTAGTTATCAGCAATATAATGGCCATCCATATAATTTATTATATCCATGTTAGTAGTTTTAGATTTGTATCAGTGAAAAAACATGGAATTAGAAAATTTCACATTTTGTGGACCTTTATGTTCGTTCTTTGTCCCGTTGGACCCCTAGTTGGGATAAAAACTTAGCCAGGATAGGTTGTTTGGTAACTGTTTCTCACCTTAGGTTTTAGAATTGATTTATTTTCTTTTAAAATGCTATTCCTTTTGTCAGATAAAGTTCTCATTTTGTCACAGCCTTTACATTTTTTTCTTCACCCTGTTCTTTTATCCTGTGGTGGTGTATTTCTCTTCCATTTTCTTTGCTTATGGAGGCATAAGTCAATAAATGAGTAATCTTGTTAGTGAAATATTTTGGGGTAATTTTTAAGTTGATGCTTTTGACTGTGTAAAGGCTGGGTGTTAGAAATCATCTTTTGGGGGGGGCGGGAATAAAGAGGTAGAAAAGTGCCCTGAGGCAGAATGACAGTGAAGCAGCTAGGGGGAAGTAGAGACCTTGAAGTTAGAGATACCTGGATTCAGCTGGTAGTTAATTATTCTTACGTTAACTTGATTAAATGACCTAATTTCTCTATTAACAGTTTCCTCATCTGCAAAACAGATTTAATATTTCCTCTGGGAAATACTAAAAATAATGCATGTAAAATACATGCATCTCTTTCTTAACAAAAGTTTCTTTTGCAGCTAGATAGTATTCTTCTATGTGTATATACCACATTTTCTTTTTAATCCATTCATTCGCTGTTGGACACCTCAGTTGATCCCACTCCTGGCTATTGTGAATAGTGCTGCATTGAACATGGGAGGGCAGATCTCTCTCTTAAACATACTGATTTCTTTTCCTTTGTCTAAGTCCCCAGGATTTGTGGCAACATGAATGAGCCTAGAGGACATTATGTTATGTAAAATAAGTCAGGCACAGAAAAACAAATGCCATATGTTCTCACTTACGTGTGGAAATTAAAAGCTTGATCTCATGGAAATAGAGAGTAGATAAGTGGTTACCAGAAGCTGGGGAGGGTAGAAGGGAGAGAGGGATGGAGAGAGGATGACTAGCTGGCACAGGGGTGCAGTTGGGTAGGAAGAATACATTTGAATGTTCTGTGGCCCAGTGGGTAACTGTGGTTAACAACAATTAATTGTACATTTCAAAATAGATGAATGTTTGAAGAGATGGATATACCAATTGCTCTAATCTGATCATTGTACATTGAGTACATTTGTTGAAATATCATACACCATAAATGTGTACAAATTAAATACGATTATTATACATCAATTCAAAATTTTAAAACATATATTAAGGAGAAAATAGTTCTTATGACTATGTTTAGGATGGGATGTTGGTATTCATCTCCAGTTGTTTCCAGTTTTTATATTTTGTATTGTAGATATTTTATCTATTATTTTTAGATTAACGACTTAACAAGCCTTCTTCTCAACCCTTTTCCCTAATGGGAAGGTTGAATAGTAGTTGGTTAAGATATGATGGTAAGGCTAAAGTTTTTAGGATTTATTTGCAGCTAATTGTGCTTCTGAAGGATTTTATTAATTTGAGTTAAAATAACAAAAAGCCTTAAGATTGACTTTCAACTAATTTTAAACACCAATTGTAGTAAAGATTGAATTAAGTTTCACGTATTAATTGGAAATGGTTGGAAAGGATAATTGGAAAGTTTAAGCCAGGCACAGAAGGACAAGTACCACATGTTTTCACTGAGGTGAAAGTTAGAAACGGTTTTATAGAAGTAGAGGCAATTCGTGATAACTAGAGGTTAGGACGGATAGGGAGGAGGGGAGATAGATAACCAGTAGCAAAATATAGTTAAATAGAAGGAATAAGTTCTAATGTTCTACAGCATAGTAGGCTGATTATAGCTTACAGTCACTTATTATGCTTTTTATACAGGAAGGGAGTTTGGGGGTTTTAAGAGACAGAAATACTAATTACTCTTGACTTAATCATTATACATTGTATATATATGTGAAATTTTCATACTGTATTCCATAAATAGATATAATTATTATATGTCAGTAAGAAAGATTTCTTGACCCCACACCCTTCCCCCGAAAAGAAAGAAAATACAAGGCCTAGAGTCAGGTGGACTCGGGTTCAATATTCAGGTTCATTGTAAGTTCTTTGACTTCAGAAAAAAATTTCTCTTCTTAGTTATAATAGGTAATATATAACATTTGCCTTTTAAATATACATAATTTTTCCCTTTTAAAGGATATAACCCCCTCTCCTACCCTTCTTCATACTGTGTGTTTTTAAAATGAATGTTACCTTAATTATATTGAAATAATGATTGTGTCTTCATGTGGTCATGTACTGTTGATAAATGTGATCTCCTTGTAACAGGTAGTATTGGCAGTGACAGGCATTTGGGGAAGGGGCCTTTGGTGGACAGAAAGTTTTTCTGGTCCCTCTCAAGTGGATCTTTAAAGGTGCTTATAAGTGTTGGAGTGAAAGACTGCCCCTATCCTACGTATACAGATGGTATAGTTCTCACGTTACTTTTGGTCTTTTGGTACCCCACAGTTGTAAGACATTGTACATATATTACACATAGTCTTGAAGTGTTTACAGGCTTGTCTGCCACGTGCTTGGGGATATATAAACAAGGGTTATAGGCTCATTTTGTGTCTGAGTAGTCATTACAACTGTTAGGGAGGAAAATCTAAGGAGAAGTGAATTTCTGAAGGAAGTTTGTAATTTAAAACTATCCACATTGTTGAGATAAAAACAGTAGAAATTCTACTGATGCTGTGTTGGGCTTTTTTATTTGGGGGATAGGTTGGGTTGGTTGTCAGGGTGGCTTGCTGCTCCAGTCCATGGTGAGGACTCATCCCTATATAAGCCTTTTACTTGTTTCAGTGAGATTTTTACCCAACAGCTTTTTCCGCCTTTTTGTAATTCTGTTTGAGAACCTCGAGTGAATGTTTTGGCTAAGCACCCTAACTAAATCCCCTGGACTTCTGTAGATTGTTAAAACCCTTAAGTCCAGCAACAGGTTTCAAATTTGAAGACAGTTGAAGCCTTATCCCTGCCCTCAAGGAGCTCATAGCCTACAGGGAAGGATTCATTTTAGCATAAAGTAATGATAGCCATCATTTTCACATGCTGTATCTAAACCCTGTTTCACTCACTTGTCGACACTTCAGCCTTCACCAGTCTAATTTATATCTTTCTCCCTCCAATGAAACTGTTCTTCTAAAGAGACCCATAATTTCTGGTTGCTAAATCAAGTAGAAACTTTTCAGCGGCATTGAATGATGCTGACCACCTCTCCTTCTTGGACTAAATCCCCTGTTTAATTCTATAGTACTGGCTTTTGCTGGTCTTCCACCTTTAAGCTAGCTTTCTTTGCATTCTGTTTGCCAATTTCTTTTCTACATTGTTTTTAGTGTTGGTGTTCCTTCAGGGCTTAGTTCCAGGCTCCTAGATCTCCTTTCTTTATGTCTTCTAAGAGAGCTTAACCATTTCTATGGACTTAAGTGCTATTTTTAAATTATTTAGTATTAAAGATATTTTAGAAGTCTTACGCATACAACTACAGCTGTGAGATTAATTTTTTCTAGATATATCTCAACAAAAATATCAGGCTTTACAGTCTTATATTGGCTCTGATAGGTGAGAGATAAGATTAAAAGGGATGGTTGTAATGAGATCTGTGAATATGGTGCAGATATTTTTCACTATATCATACATAGAAATTGTGGATGTGTATTGAACTGTAGTTTTAAGAAATTTTGAGCTGATGATATGCTCAAGTAACCCCCCATCCATTCACATGGTGGGGGACTCATGCCAGGTTATATCAGTCCTGGCTGTAAGCCTGATATATCTTTCCTATGTATCTATCTTAATTATGGCAAATGAACTTTTTTACATTTAATGTAGATGAAAAGTCATTAAATTATGAATTTTAATGGCCACTTGTTTGACTTGCAACTAATTGTACTTTCTGAAGCATTTTATTAATTTGAATTAAAATAACAAAAAACCCTTAATATTGACTTTCAATTAATTTTAATCACTTATTTTAGTAAAGACTTCTCTGAGTGAATTAAGTTATATGTATAAATGGTGAATAGTTGGAAAGGATAATAGCTGGAAAAGATAATTAAAAAGTTAGTTAATTAATGTTTATCCATAAGTTATAATGCTTAAATGGCATCTTAAGGAGCTTTTGGCATGATACTGCTGACCCTCTTAAAAAATACTTTAGAAAATGAAGATTACTTGTGTTAAACATTTTCATTAGTTAAGAGTCATTGCAGTGGAGGTATAGCTCTTAAAGCAAAGAAAACATGAACTTGTCTGCCAGATATGGAAGTGGATCATTTATTTTATAAATTATTTTTCTGTGGTCTAGATTCTTAATTTTAACACCATCAGTTTAATAATTGGGGAATAATTTTACTTTGCATCTTTACTCCACATTCTTTTTATTATTTTTAACTTATTTTTTAGTTTATTTTGCAGTACCAGGGATTGAACATAGGGCTTCATGCATACTAGGCAAGTGCTCTACCACTGAGTTATATCCTCAGCCCCATTGACATTATTAAGTCTTTTGCAGTGCAAATCTGGATTTTACTATTACTTTATAAAAATTTATATGAAAGCCCTATTTTAGTATGTTTGCATTACATATAAAATTATGTAATCTATATGTAAATAATATATTGTCTTGTTTAGTAATCTGAAGTAGTTCTCATAGTTAAGTCTTGAAAGTATGACTTTCCTTTTGAGGTTATGTGATTTGAAATGTGCTGAGTTAAAGGTGTATTTTTATGTTTGGGAGTTTTTATTATTTTTTGATTTGTGGGAGTTTTTGTTTTTAAGCCCCCCACCAAAAAAGGAAAATAAATTACTGTGCTAATCATACATTAGTGGTATAGGCTGTGGGTTTATGTTTATATGTGTGTGGCTGGAGCTGTTGAAAATTTTCAGGTAGTTTGGGGAGTACTTCCTTAAGTTTTTCTTGCATCCCCCATGTACGTCTTCTGCATTTCTGCTACCTGCTTGATGACTGGGGCAATGCTGGCTAAAGAACAGAGGCCAATCATATAGGTCCTGTGATGGAACGTGAAGTATAGTAGTTGTGGGGTTCCCTTTTGGTTAACATCTCTTTACAAAAGTATGTGCCATATTTTCAGTTTTCTACCAGAAATCAAGTTGATTTTTTCAGACTGATAAACATATTTTCATTCATGTGTCAACTCCTGTGTATTAGTAATGGCTTCCTTTGATTGTGGCAACTTTGATTCAGAAAATTGGGAGGCTACATACCAATAGGCTCAGGAAAAAATAATGCCAAGATCCATTAACAGTGTCTTCCAGGGGTGCAGGATGGAGAAAATCACAATAATGCAAGTTTTCAGGTTGACCATATTTCTATCATCTTCTTTTTCAAATCAAGTTGGCAAAAATGACAGCATTATCAAAGCAGTGACCTTTCTTAACTCCTTGGTGGATGAGAGCATGCACGAGTTCAAGAATCAGATTGTACGAGTTAGATGAAGTATCTCAGTTCCCAGGTATGTTTGTATATATGCAATGTGGAAATGCAGCAGCAGTGCCTGCCTCATAGGGTTGAGGTGAAGATTGAATTAGGAACACATAGGAAGCCCTAGACCCAGTGTTCTTTTTATGTTTTGGGTGCTGAGAATTGAACCCTGGGCCTCACACATACTAGGCAAGTGCTCTATCACTGAGCTTCATCAGTGGATGTTACTGTGTTGTAAAACCAAAAAGTGAATTATGGTCTTTTTTTTTTTAATTCCAGTAGTCATAAATTAAAATGTTCTTTCAGCCAGTATTATAGGTGTCAATTCATTTTCTTTCCTCTTGATCTGTTTGTAACCATCCATTTAAAAAAATAAATAAAATTAAATGAGATATTGAGACTAACTCCTCTTAAGACCCTTACGTAGCTCCAATTTTGCCATCAGTCTTTATGTGTAATGGGCTACCAAATATTTTGCTTATTTAAAAGAATTAACTTGTATTATTATTAAGAGCTCTTAAGATATTTTAGACACATAACCTTTATCAGATAATTATTTAACTTTATATATTCTGGATATAAGTCCTTTATTAGATGATAATTTTATAGATATTTTCTTTCAAACTGAAGCTGTGTTTTCATTTTAAAATTATGTCTTTTGAAGAGCAAACACATTAAAATTTAATGAAGTCCAATTTATCAGCATTTTTCTTTTATGATCTGCTCTGTAGTTGTCATGTCTAAATATTTTTGCTGTGGTACATAAACACAATGGAATACCACTCAGCCATAAAGAAGAATGAAATTATTGCATTTGCTGGTAAATAGATGGAACTGGAGATTATCATGTTAAGTGAAATAAGCCAATCCCAAAAAAACAAAGACTGAATGTTCTTTCTGGTGTGCCTGATGCTAACTCACAATAAGGGGTGGGGAAATTGAAGTTCACTGGATTAGACAAAGGGGAATGAAGGGAAGGTAGGCAGGATGGGAATGGGAAAGATCGTAGAATGAATTGGAGGTTACTTTCCTATGTTCTTATGAATACACAACCAGTGTAACTCTACATTTTGTACAACCACAAAAATGGAAAGTTATACTCCATATATATGAGATATGTTAAAATACATTCTACTATTACATATAACCTAAAAGAATAAATAAAAAAATGAAAAAAATTATTTTGGTGAATCTAGGGACACATTATTATTTTCTCCAAATGCTTTCTTCATCAAGTGTTATAGGTGTTTGTTTTTTGTTTTGCGGGGATTGAAACCAGGGCCTGTATGTGCTGAGCATGTGCTCTACCGCTGAACCACCCTCCTAGCCCAAGTTTTAGTTCTTACTTTTAATCTACGATCCAGTCATTTTCTAGTTAATCTTGGTATATTGTGCAAGGTGAACAGTTAAGAGTGTCTTTCCTTCCCTCCATGTATATAGCCAGTCTTTAGTACCATTTATTGGAAAGACTATCTTTTTCTCATTGAGTACCTGACATCTTTTGTTTAATCTGAACTGACATAGATGTGGATGTTTCTAGTCTCCCACTGCTTTGATTACTGTTACTTTATAGTACATTTTGAAACATACCTAAAGTACCCTTTAACTTTTGATGTAGTTTTAATATAGCCCTGGTTCAAAATTTCCTAGCAATATCTACCTGTGCATCTCTCAGGAAAGTTAAAGGGCAGACAAAGCTACGAGGATACTCCAGGGAAAATCAGTTCTACCTTGGGTGGGATGGGCCTAAAGCCTCTATTTTTCTTCATTTTACTGAGTTACCTCTCACTGCCAGTATGTTTAACAGGATCCTGCTTTTGATCATAATTTTGATGCTTACTGTGTACTAGATGCTTTATATAATTATCTCATTTCATATTTCCAAAATACCCCAAAGAGGTCATTAGTATTCTCATTTCACAGTGGAGTTCACAGTGCATAATCCTAAAACACATCCCTAACCTGGGGATAATAATAGTAGTATAATAGTGACAGTCTTTATGTGATAAAGCCAGAATTTGAAACCTGGTCTATCTGAGGATGCTAAACCCTAGGTTCTTCCAACTATTACACTATGCATTCTAACAGTAACCTCTTGCTTTCTGGAAAGCAGTGTATCTTCCTAGCCCTCCAGTGGAAATGGTCATGGTAGTTAAGAGAAGAGGTGAATATATCCCCTCTACACTCCTTGTATGGTTTCTATCTTTCCTACTGTCCTTCTGCCAAGTCTGGCAGTCTTCTTCCCCATTCTTTGCCTTGAAGGGAGCATCCTAGAGGAGTGATAAAAAAAAACTACCAGGACTGATAGAAGAGTAATGGGATGCTTATTTATTACAGAGCTTTTATTACCTGTCTTGTTACTTTAAATGAGTACTATTTTAAGTAATTTATAAACTTATAAAAGTTTGTGATTCTGAGTTTGTTTATTAATTCTTCTTGTTTAAAACAGGCTGAAATATGATGTGGCTGTTTGGAAATAAATGTCTTTGTCTTTAGCATGGGTGCATTGACACTTTGGCCCTGTGTTATGTTAGCATGTTAATAGAGCTTTCTAAATAGAATAGAGCGAGCAGTGAGATTTTAATGTCATTGTTCCTACTAATATCACAAGTTTTAGCTTACCATTGATACATGTGTTATGTTCTTGGGGAAAATTAGTTATTGATATGGAATTATAATTGGCTTATGTAGGCCAACATAATGAATATTTTACTCCAGTAGTGCTAGAAGAATCGATGTCTTCTTTTACATAACAGTGTGTTGTACACTACTTGTGGACTGCCACTTGAACAGAATCTAGTTGTTTGACTTACTGTGATAACTTCTTGTTTGCATCCAGATTTCCTTTATTTTTTAATGAATTATTTGATAGCCTAACTGCATTTTATTGAGTATGATTTCAAGACTGGTCAGGTCCTGGTAAAAATCAGAATTTATTTTTATTAATTCTCTTCTCTTTAGATCTCTTAGATTATGAAACCAGAACAATCATAATTTGGATATAAAGTAAACTTTTAACGTTAGGTTCTGCTTACTGTTCTAAAGAATAAAGCACTCTTGAAATCATTAACACTGCTTTAAGTTTGATAATGAATCCAAAGCATAAATTATTACCCATTCATGTCCTTTAAAGGAAAAGAAACTCCTATGTTGGTTGTAAAAACATTCCTTGAAGCTAAATCTAGTAGTATTTAATGGTTTTTGTGTGTGTGTATGTGTGTGTGTGTGTGTGTGTGTGTTTTAAGCCACATTTTCAGTACCACTACCACTCATAGCAATCACTCAGGGTTTGTTTGTTTTTTTTGTTTTTTGTTTTTTTGGAACCAGGGATTGAACTCAGGGACACTTGGCCACTGAGCCACATCCCCAGCCCTATTTTGTATTTTATTTAGAGACAGGGTCTCACTGAGTTGCTTAGGGCCTCGCTACGTTGCTGAGGCTAGCTTTGAACTCGCGATCCTCCTGACTCAGCCTCCCAAGTCACTTGGATTACAGGTGTGCGCCACCACGCCCGGCTTCACTCAGGGTTTTGTGTGTGTGTGTGTCCATAAAATATACAAAAGCCATAAACATTAATATAGATAAAATATCAGAACATATTTCTTGACTTCATATTTTCACTGAGCATCTTAGAAATTAAATTCTTTGGTGTGGTGTAGGGATCAGAGAAAAAACTGCAGGCTCAGTCTTTTGTTCTCAGACGCAGCCCCTGAAGAAATGTGCATTGCCCTCATTATTGAAAATGTCTGATTCTGTCTTTTCTTATGTACCTTTTTTCTTTCAAACTATTATGTTTGTCAGACACAGTCATCTTTACTCCCATAAAATACTTCTTGAGATACCAAATTATTCCTTTTTATATTTTCTTTAAACAGTTACCACATAGATTTTTATTTTATTTCAGTAATTCCAGACCTTTCTGTTTCGTATAGGTAAACTATACATCTTGGCAAATTAAGATCATGATGTGAATTTTATTTATTTATTCAATAAGCATTTGCTACATGTTTCTATGTGTTAGGAGTGGCCTGGCCCTAAGCGTGGCAGTGTGGAAATGGGCAGCTGACTCCTCTTCTGCTTTTACTTAGCTTTCACTCCGGTGGCGAAGGCTAGTGATTAGACAAGCAGTTTTAATAAAGTAAAATGGTGGCAACCAGAAATCTGTAGAAACCTCACAGTTCCCAATGAAATGTTGCCCTATACTTTTTCCTCATGATATTGTACACACAGAAGTAATGCACAAGACCAACTCTTGATTTGCCATCCAATTTAATGGAGAACTTTTATTAATGAATATTGCCTGTGTACTATTGGCAGTTAACAAGTGTTATTTGTATATTGGTTATAAAATTCACATCTACTCTAAGGAGTCCAACAGGATCCTGCAGATTTTCTTCATGTGTGGTTTCTTGCTTCTATTTCAGATTTCTCTTGGATTTGGCTACAAGTTTATAGATCTTCTGCACTGTGTACAGGCACAGGTGAGTTAAAGTTTGAATCCTTTATGTTGGAATATGTTTGTTTTCAAGTAATATTAAATATTTTTAGTTGATTTAAAAAATAGGAAAATAAAAACGATATATTTTTCTACATTATTCTTTTATGATGAAAGTTCTTTATGTATGTATTGGAAATAATATTTAAAGGTAAACTGACCGTATCTGTTTATTAGTGGTTATTACATATTTTTGGGAAGAGTTTTTACCTGTTGGAGAGTTGGTTATAATTTAAATTTCCTATCCTGCCAAAATGTTTATTTATTTATTCAAACCCAGTGCCTCACACATGCTGGGCAAGCATTCTACCATTGAGCTACAACCCCAGCCCTATATTTATTTTTCTATGTAAAATATCTGAGTGGTAGTGTTTTTCAGTTCTACCAAACTAACATAAGTGAATAGAAAAGAAAAGTTATTATAAATTTTGACCGCAAATCTGACTTAACAGGGTAGGTATTGTAAAACTAATGAGTCAGCATTTCTTGTACAGTCAATCAGAAATACCTTCTCAGTCACTCTTTATCACACATTCCACATTTTTATAATATCACACATTCCATAGTTTTATGTTTATTCATACTTGATACATCATTACTTATTCCTTTACTTATAGCTTGCACTCCTAGAATATGAGCATTACCAACATTTGTACCATTTCATATTGTTCAAAGCAGCATCCCTAAGTCCTTAGGTCAGTGCCTTATTTATAGTAAAGATTGAATGTCTGTTAAAATAATTATGTGGTAATAAATATCAAGAATTCACTTATATTCAAAATCTTTGAAATCTGCATCTGTAAATACAAATTAGAAATAGTTCCTTATGCTTATTTCTACTTAGAAAATTAACTCATACAGTGTACTTCAGACTGAAATGTCATGAAAAATTAGCAATATTAGATATTTTATTCATTCAAATATGCTTAATCAGGGAAGAATTACATTTATTTTGTCTCTACCATGAGAAGATTCTATAGTCAAAGAAAGGAAAAATGTGAAGGTGTGGCAATTTCCCACCGTCTTTACTGGAGTATCTTAACTGGTTGGCTATATTTTGTGTATCTGTGTAGAACAAAATAGATTTGAAAGATACCCATTTACCCATTCCAAGATATTAGTGGCAGTTACTAGTTTCTTGTCTCTAATTTTCTGTTCTGTTTTTTGATCTCTCTTCTTTAGGCATTTACCTCTCCTTCTGCTGCCATGATTTTTCATTTATAAAAAGAACAAAGTTATGACCTTTAGGGTTTGTTTGTTTCAAGTAAAATTTTAAAAATGTATAACCATTTTTTATTCACATCTCTTTTATAAGTATACTTGGTAGATGTTCTGATGATACTAATGACAGCAACTATTGTTTATTGCTCTTTTACTGTGTGCCAGGCTTTATGTAAATGCTTTTCAGTTATCTTCAGAATAACAGATAAGGAAATTGAAGTTCTGAGAGGTTAAGTGACTTTTCCAAGGTCATATCAAGTAAGTGGCAGTTTGCCACTCCAAAGACCTTGATCTTAACCACTGAGCTTCATTTCCTGCCCAAATATAACTATGATTACAAGTGTATTTGTGGCAGTAAGTATAATACATAAAAATCATATTCGTATTTGAAGACTTTAAAATTAATTTAAAAATCAAACATTATTTTACTTTACTGCATAGCAAGTCTTAACTTTTTACCTTTATTTCAAACTGTGAAACATGTACATTTAAAAAAAATATTTTTAGATGTTGATAGACCTTTATTTTATTCATTTATTTATATGTGGTACTGAGAATCGAATCTAGTGCCTCACACATGCTAAGCAAGCGCTCTACCACTTAGCCACAATCCCAGCCCACATGATAACATTTTTATTATCTACCACAAAAATATAAAGTTCCATTCAGGAGCTTTCATTTCAGACTCACCTTTTAGGGTCAGTAGTATGGGTTTGCATTCATTTTTTTTCCATTGTAATCATGCTATATTTTGAACCAGCATTCTTTCTCTTTTATAATATTAGAAATTTTAGATTACAGGTAGTATGTATGTTTCAATGAATGAATCACCTTTACTGTAAAGAACAGATTGTTGGAAAACTGTGACTTTATGTAGAACCTGTATCTTAAAAATTATGATAATTTGTATCTCTGGGGAACTATTTTTCAATTATTTAAGAAATGAAATGATATAGTCTTGAGATTAGAGCAGAGTTGGTTCAAATAGAACTTTAGCTTCTCTTATTTAGTTCATTTTCCAGACTGAATAGGTCATATTATATAAAAATATCATGGGTCTTAAATGTATAATGTTTTGGACAAAATGTTCTTGAGGGCATCTTTGTTGAATATACCTTCCAATTTTCATTCAAAACCATGATTAATTATATTTTTGCAGACTTTCCAAAGGGGTTATATCTATGAGCATAAATGCAAATTCCAGAGTTGAATATATGGAAAAGGGAATTCTGTAGTTTGATTTTAAAAGGTAAAATTCATTTAACAGACCAAACTATGCTTTTAATGTATAGCTAGGTCAATATTTCCATTTCAGCCTCACATTTTAAGCATTCTTGAAGTCAGCCAATAAAATTTACTTGGCATTGATAATCAAAACAGGAATAAGAGTTAGATAAATCTGCATGACAATATAGCCTTGAAATGTAATTTTCCCTTCACTATGGAAAGTTGAGCTCACTGTGAATTTATATGGACTTCAGATTTATTTATAAATTTATTTTCTTTGTGCTGGAAGATTTGAGGTAGAAGTAAACCTCTTCTACCTTGGGGTAAAGTTGGGCAGGTGAAGAATTATTCACACATAGTTACACACAGCCCTGTTCTTCAGTACTAACATGGAGAGAAGTTCTCTAAAATATAGTAAAGCATATTGTATTTCATGGAGTACTAATACACTCAGTTGTTATGTACTAAATGCTGAGTACTAAAACAAATTAAGCATACCAAGACATAAAAGAAAATTTGTATGTATTGGATATGGCATTGTTGAAAGTACATTTCAAAGTGAGTATTTGTTGAATTCTCTCTTCAAAGGTATGAGAAGACTTGAGATACCTTGTTTTAACTGAGAGACATATATATTCCCATAAAGATGGACAGCTTGATTTGAACTATAGCTATTAGGCTTTGAACACTATCTACTGAAAATCAATACTAATTGAAACTAAGTTTAGAATATTCAATAGTAATTGAAACATATATATATATGTTTGTTTACATACACACACACACACATATATGTGCTTTAGGCAGAATCTGCTCATGTTTGTATCGCTGCTTTTGTGGTATTTCCTTCAGATGACAACATGTTGGGCACCGTGATCTACAGAATAGATTTTTTGACAGTTGACAAAAAGCCCCAATCATTTTAACTACTCAGAGCACAATCACAATCCAGTCTCATAGGGGAGACTTCTCTGCATTTAATATGTAGAATATATTGCTAAACTCATTGTTAGGTGGAAATTACCTTCCGATGGATGTTACTGACACAAAACTATTAATTGGACACTATTTGACGGTTCAGTTTCTAAAACATTTTTGCCATATCTTCTGCTTTGCTTTTGTTTTTTCTCAGTGTCCACAGTAGTATGAACAAATTGGCTTAGTTTCCCCATTAAACTAAGTTCATTCAACACCATAATCCTCCTTTCTGTCTTCCCATTGCTTTTCCCTTGGGCCATTCCTTGATTAGCCATCCCTCTTAACTTCCAATCCTCTTTTCAGAGATATCCATTATTTGATTGTTATAGCCTAAGTGCTGTGGGAACCATAAAGAGGAATTAACAAAAATTATTAGACAGGAATATCAGTATAAGTTTGTATGTTTATTTCCTTGTTAATGTTTTCATACTGAATTTGGATTTTCTGATTTTGTGTGTGTGTGTGTGTGTGTGAGAGAGAGAGAGAGAGAGAGAGAGAGAGAGAGAGAGAGAGATGCTGGCAATTTAGTGCTGATAAGCATGCACTCTACTACTACATGCTCCCAGCTCCCCAATTTTTTGTTTTGTGATTTCAGAACTATACATCAAATCCCATTCATAGTCTATGCCAGCCATGTGAATAAATGATAGAACAATAGCAGCAACAACAACAGAATTTGTCTGTAGTAAGTGTGTTTTTATATAGTAAGCAGTGCTTTCAGATGTGTGCCCTTGGGAATGACCATACTTCTTAAAGTGGGTGTATTATGCTTAGTGAGGTTGAGCCATCACAAAATTTAGGTGGTCTTCATTTAGGAAGACTTTGGTATTTCCATATGGACAGACAAGCAGAACTGTATTAGTATGCATATAGTTCATGGCTGAAAAATACACTAAAAATATGGGAGACCCTGACTTTTCAAGTTAATTTAAATTCTAGAATAACACATTTTAAGAGCTGTAGTAATATAAAAACCCATTTTTAAAAATAAAATGCATAAGGTTGTCATTTTTGGAGTGTAAGAATTGAGTTTCACTTGGGAGCTACTTTTGAAAAAGTGAGAGCAACTTTTAAAAAATTGATAATCTGAAAGTATGACTTGTGTTGGCATAGCTGGTATTCTTTGAAAACAATTAACAAGGAAAGTATAAACTCTTTACATCTTAAATGGATCTTTTAAGTTAGCACGTCTTAAAGGATGCAGCATTCGTGTCCATCTCTTCTGAGTAGTTCAGGGTGGGCCCTGATTCTCAGCTGTGCTTTACTTCACTAGAGAACAAGAGCATTTACACCTGAGAGTGGAGGAATGGTTTGTAGATTGTGGATAAAAGGTGTATTCAGACTTGTTTATTCTACTTATCAGGATGGTAGAATGTGTTAGTAGCTTTGGGAGAAGGTCTGCAATGAGTAGAATTTCACATAAATGCTACCACAGTAGCTTTCAAAACACTTGGTATATTGGTTTGGGTCAGTTAATAGGTTTTTTAGCTATGCTGTTCACTTTCCCTTAGAAGGAGAGTGACAGATGTATGTTATTTTCTAGGCAGGTACAGAATTTGAGTCAGCAGACCTTGGTAGAATCCCTGTAAAGATAAAACAGCAAATAAAATCAGGCCGTTTCCATTAATCACTTCCTAGTTTATTTTCAAAGATTAAATCTGTATATGTTATTCTCAACTGTTTACAAATCTAGATATAAGGAATAAATTAAGCATTTATTTATAAAATTAAGTAGGGTTTTGTTTTTGCTGTGATTCTTTTGGGCATCGGGATATAGATGTTTCCATTGTGACTTCAGTTGCTAGCTTGAGACTTGGTATAACTGAAGACGACCAAAGAAGTTAGCAGTAAGTTTTCCAAGTTGTGATTTTAACTTAATTCCGTGCAGCAAGTTGTCTTAATTCCGTGCAGCAAGTTGTCTAAGCATCATCTGCTATTTCATGAATGATTCATGGGTGTCTGCAATCAATGGAAATGGATTTTTTGGCTTTGTCACAGCTACATCTCTGCCTCCCCCACACCCCTGAAAAAGGCGAGGGATGAATGAAAGAAGTATATAGCATTGAATAAGTGCATGCTATAGCCAAAGTGGGGAGTCAGTCACATACTATAAATGTATGTAGTACAATTTTGGAGGATTTCTTAACTACCTGTCTCCATGCGAGGTTGCTTTTGTGGTTCCATAGCTACAGGATTGTTTGTCTTCACTACTTTTTGGAAAGTAGAAAAGTAGAGTTAATGAATTTGAGAACTTTCTTTTCTTTAAATCAATAGTCTTGACCTTTTTAGTGCCATTTATGTAAATTTTATAAGCAGAAATCATACACGTAAAGTTCGTAGTTTTAACCTAAAGGACTGAAAATTTATTGCCTATCAGTATCACACATTCCTCAGGGCCTGGGATGAGGCAGAATATCATGGTGGAAGTGTGTGGTGGTGGAAGGCTGCTGGGAACATGGTGTCAGGAAGCAGAAAGAGAGCTCCACTTAATAAGGACAAAATACATATCCCAAAGGCACATCCCTAGGGACCCACCTTCTCCAGCCATGCCCTACCTGCCTGCGTTTACCCCTGAGTTAACCCCTACCCCTGAGTCAATTCGCTGGTAGATTAAGGCTCTCATAACCCAGTCGTTTCTAAACCTTCTTGCATTGTCTCACACATGAGCTTTTGGGTGACACATCACATCTGAACCATAACAATGTAAATTGCTAATTCATTTAACATATTCTAAATGCAAAGCTTTATTGCTAAACCGTATGTGTGTATATTATGTTGAAGTTTTCCAATTGTTTAATTTTCTTCCTCCATTGATTGATTGATTGATTGATTGATAAATACTGGGAATTGAACCAAGGGATGCTGTACCACTGAGCTACATTCTCAGATCTTTTTATTTTTTATTTTGAGACAGGATCTCACTCAGTTGCTTAGGGCCTTGAAAAGTTGCTGGGGTTGACCTTGAACATGTGAATTTCCTGTCTCCTGAGTCTGTGCCTGGTTTCCTCCTTTTTTTTTTTTTTTTTAAAGAAAGAACAATGAAACTTTGTCTTAGTCAGCTGTTTTGCTGCTGTGACTAAAAGATCTGACCAGACCAACTGTACAGGAGGAAAGTGTATTCGAGGACTCACGGTTTCGGAGGTCTTAGTCCATAGAAGGCCAGCTCCATTCCTCAGGGCTTGAGGTGAGGCTGAACATCATGGCAGGAGAGGGTGGTGGAGGGAAGCAGCTCCCATCATGATGATCAGAAAGCAGAGAGAGAGTCTCCTCTCTCCAGATACAAAATATATGCCCAATAGCCATGTCCCAATTCCCACCTCCTCCAGCTATACCTACCACTTCAATTAATCCCTTCAGGGGATTGGGTTAAAAACTCTTAGAACCCAATCATTTGTCCTCTGAACCTTTCTGCATTATCTCACATGTGAGCTTTTGGGGGACACCTCACATCCATAACAAACCTCTTTCCCTTTTAGGTGACAGTAGCTCAACACCAAAGCTGTTCAATTGCAGAGCCAAACGCTGGCTGCAGTGCAGGACATAGATGCTCTGCCCAGAGTGGCTGTCCTCAGAACCCTGTCCACACCAAGAGCCACCCTTACTTTTGGTCCTTTTGCATTTTAGGGATAGCAAATAAAAGGTATTCCAGTAATCTGTTATCTTTGGCTTATACTTGGACTTCAGGTTCCTTTTAATTAAGTCTTTATTTTGACTAAGTCTTGGTGATTAAGGGTCGTTTTTCCTACTAAAATTCAAGGACTGATTATGAAAATAATATACCTGATCATTTGTTTATACACCACAGTAAAGTTTCAGTAAGGTTTCATGAGGTAGTTAAAGTGTTCACAAATGTTTTGAAGCAGAGATAAATATAGGTTAACGAGAAAAGCAGAGAAAGAGAAAAGACAAACATTTACTATTACTTTTGGCAAGACTCCATACTTTGCCTTTTCATGTGTTATATTGATTTAAACTGTATAAGTTCCCAGTGTCAGAAAGTGAAGTATGTTCAGATTGTGTCTAAATTCCCTTTGACGTTGAGACTGAACCCCTTTATTTTGAGAGCTTTGCCATTTATATACTGGCTATAGTGAATATGGTATAGCGACTTAGAACTTTGTGTCTTACAACTCTTCTGCTTGTAGTTAAATCCTGTAATAATTACAAAGACATTTTGTGCCTTCTATATTATTTAGGTGAGAAAAGGGATTCTGATTCCTGAAAAGGAAAGTTTTGATTGATT
>JAJEJO010003604.1:0-32572 GCA_020662805.1 Glaucomys volans | reverse complement strand
CTACAAAATCAGCTTTAGCAGAAGAACATGCTGCCAAGAAAGAAATCCAGGGGTGCGAAGGAAACAAGTGGAAGCATTACTACTTCCTTAAAATGATTTTCCTTATATAGAGCAACTCACCATTTAATGATTTGTTTTTCCATTATTTACAGAACATTGTTATACATTGTAGCTGTCCATAAATGCACATAAAACTTTAACTCCTCAGTATTAAGTGTATAAACTTCTTAAAATAACATTACTGTGTTACCAAAGATTAATAATCATGATGGAACCACAAATGGGTGGGAGATTGGACATGAATACAAATTAACATGCTTAAGTCATCTTATAAAAAGTACAGTGCACTTAAATTTGACTAAATTTGTTAGGCCAATCAACAATGTAGTTTTAATTTGGAAAAATGAACAGAAAGCAAGTATTATCAATCCTGTTATTATACTGTTAGTACAACAGTGTTATTGCATTATTTCAGTCCTACTGCAAATGGAATAGAAAATTCTTGGCATTGAAAGATCTCTTATAGTTGCTAGCTTGCATATCGTGCTTATCGCTAACTAGGTAGTAGTCTCAGCCCTTTTTATATTAATTCAAATAATCCCTTAAAGATGCCCACTTTGAATTTGAGGAAACAAACTGAGAGGTTAATTACCTGTCCAATGATGCACATCTAATTTAATTAGCTAGTTAGAGGAAGAATTGGGATTCAAATGCAGTACATCTTTTGTAGTCTTTGGCTTTTGAAACTGTTCTCTTAAACAACAAACAAACAATTACAACAAAAACCCAGATTAACGAAGTCTCTCCCAAAGGGCTAGTTATTTCAAAATAAAGTTTCTTGAGCTGACTTTCTAAGTGTAGGTAAAAATATGATAAAGTTTATCATGGTGTATGCTCTTCCTTCCCCTCTAGTTCACAAGCCCCATGTCATTGTGGCTGCTAGCAAATAAGAAAGTCTGTGAATCTGATAAATTGCATTTTAGATCAGAAATTATAATCTGCCATTAATTAATGTAGGAAAATGCAGGTCACAGAAATATTAAGCTAGTCCTTGACTTTAAATGAGGCTACTCCAAATGATGCATTCAGTGGGATTTGTGCTTAACTTTTGTATTAACAGTTATTTTGTTTTGAAAGATGGAAAAGGAAGCCATCCTACTTTCTTTTTCACATTCCTTTCTTTGAAAATAATATTAAATTTGACTCAATTTAAAAAAGTGTAAAAATGAATGCCCTGGATTTCCATAATCAGAAACCTCTATAGGACCTTTTCACACAATGAGAAGAAAATCAATTCAAGAGCAAATTTTGGTTTTTATTTGGAAAACATTACATTTTAATAGTGACCAGAGAATCCTTCAATTATTTCGGATTAAAAAACTTAACGTGTCTTGAATAGTTTCTATTTCATTTTGATTATATTTTCATTAATCATGTCTTAACAGACATGGTTTTTACCTTTTTTCTTTTTTTTTTTTTTTTTTTTTACCTTTTTTCTTTTTAACCTTTATTTTTTTGTGGTACTGAGGATCAAACCCAGTGCCTCACACATGCTAGGCAAGTGCTCTACCATGGAGCCACAATCCCAGCCCTACATTTTATAAAATGTTAAAAGGAACAGGCTACCCTCAACTGGGCATGGTGACACATGCCTCTAATCCCAGTGATTTAGGAGACTGAGTCAGGAGGACCTCAAGTTTGAGACCAGACTCAGCATGTTGGTGAGAACCTCAGCAACCTATCAAGACCCTGTTTCAAAATTATAAAAAAAATAAAATAAAATAAAATAAAAAAATACTAGGGCTGTAATTCAGTGTAAATTGCCCCTGGATTCAAACCCCAGTATGTATAAATGAATAAGGCCACCTTTTGTCTGAGGTGTCCTCAATTTTTGTTTTTATTTCTTGATTTATGGGAGAAATTATTTCTGTTCTATGGAATCAGTGCAAACTTGTTTTGGTTGCTTATTACATTTGTGATATAATTAACAGTATTTATCATGAATGCAAAAAGAGGTTTTCTTAATGTAGGCCTAATACTTCAGCTTGTCAGCCCAGGAACCAACTTCCTTAACAAGACTCCTGAAGTGCAAGAAACCAAGTAAAAAAAATCGATAAGTGGGATGGCATCAAATTCAAAAGCTTCTGTACAGCAAAGAAAGCCAATTTAAGAGCGTGAATAGAGAGCTCTATAGGAAATCTTTGCCACCTGCTTCTCAGATAGGGTATTAATATCCAGAATATACAAAGAACTCAAAAAACGTAACACCAAAAAAAGTAACACAACAAATGGGCAAAAGAAGTAAACAAACACTTCTCAAAAAAAAAAAAAAAAAAAAAAAGAAATATAAATGGTTAACAAATACATGAAAAAAAATTCAACATCTCTAGCAGTTAGGGAATGCAAATCAGAACTACATTGCAATTTCATCTCACTCCAGTCAAAATGGCAATTGTCAAGAATACAAATAATACATGTGGGAATAAAGGTACACTTGTACATTGTTAGTGGGACTGCAAATTAGTGTAATCACTCTGGAAAGCAGTATGGAAATTGCTCGAAAACCTAAGAATGGAACCACCATTTGACCCAGTTATCCTACTCCTCCGTATATATCCAAAGGATTTTAAATTAGTATATGCAGTGATGCAGCCATATCAATGTTCATAGCAGCTCAATTCACAGTAGCCCAGCTATGGAGCCAACCTAGATGCCTTTCAACAGATGAGTGGATAAAGAAAAGTGGCATATATACACCATGGAGTATTACTCAGCCATAAATAAAAAAAATAAAATTATGGCATTTGCCCATAAATGGATGGAACTGGAGACTATTCATGCTACGTGAAATAAGCCAGTCCCAAAAAGTCAAAGGTGGAACGTTTTCTCTGACATGCAAAAGCTAATCTAAAATAAGGGCAGGGTTTCATCAAAATGGGGAAAGATCAGTAGAATAAAAAGGAAATTGAAGGAAAGAAGGGATGAGAGAAGGAAAGATTACTTCGTGGCGAGCTTATGAGTACCCTTTCTTAAGTGATTACAGGTGTGTGTGAGGGTGTGGGTGTTCCATCAACTTTGGGCAGGCTCCTCTCAGTTCCATGGGTAAACTCTGTCAGAGACCACTGTTGGCACTGAGTCATGCCTGCTAGAGGAGAAGCTGGTAGATCCTGCACTGATCAGCATGAACCAGGATCCTTTCTTTCCCCAATTTTATTCCCAGTGCCTATCCCTTGTGAAGCTATCAGTGCTCAAAAGGTTTCAGATTTCAAACCTGTAAAATATTTCAAAATAAAAAAAAAATCAAAAAACAAAAGGAATCTCTAAAGCGGGGAAACACTTCTTGTCTTAACCATTTCACAAAAGGGATTCAACCTGTATTTGATATGTGCATAATAATATATTTTTATCATCTACCTATATCTAGCTTGTTGAATATAAAGAACCATGAACCCTATACTTGGACACTCGGTTAAATAACATTTTCCCTTTGCATTGCTGTTCAGTAGAATCTCATGAAAGGAAGTTAGAATACAATACAGGTATACATAGTCACTTAATAATTTGTTGGGGTTGGTTGGTAGACAAGCTGTGTCATCTCCCATCCATTTTAGTGTTCATTATTTTGTCAGTAGCTCATACTTAACATGATGATAGTCTTTTTTTTTTTTTTTTAAGTCCTTGGGCTTGAACTCAGACATGCTTTACCATCAAGCTACACCCCAAAGCCCTTTATAATTTTATATTTTGAGGCAGGGTCTCACTAAGTTGCTCAGAGCCTTACTAAACTGCTGAGGCTGGCCTCTAACTTGTGATCCTCCTGCGTCAGCCTCCTGAGTTGCTAGGATTACAGACATGAGCCACCAGGCCTAGCTGATAGTCTAAGGATTGTAAGATCTAAGTCATAGAAAAAGATAAAATTATCTTTATGATACTGCATTTACTAAAATAGGAGATGATGGCCATATATATTTAGGAGTGCTTTGAAAAGAAATAATGAGTCGAATTTGGTGCTGATAGGTAGCATGTCATTCATGAGTGTGCTAATTGTGTTTTTATTGTAGAATCTCCATTTTGCAGGTATGACTGAAGTTCTAAAGCTAAATGCTTTTTCAGAATATACAGTGAGTAGCTGTTGAGCACTGGCCTTTGACAGTGGACTGCCAAAGGACACCTGGAGAGATGGGTACATTTTTATTGGAGGCCTCTGGTTCTGTTCAGTGATGTTATTTTGGTACTGCCATCTGTGAAACTCAATGATGATCAGTTTCCTGGGCTAAAGGTTTTTGGAGGAACACTCCCTAAGCATTGCACTTACCGTGCTTACCATTGCACTTACTGATTTACTAGAGGCCACAGCAAAATCTTTTCTATACTGCCTGCTGTTTATGCCTCCTGAGTGGGAAAGAGATTAACTTACTATGCATACAGAAAAGTCTTTCCTGGGATTTCTAATATATTTTTCCTCAGTTTTAAGGACTGACTTGTGATGCTTAGTGCGTTAGAAACTTCCACAGCCAGGAAAGCAAATATATATGCCACATCTGCCACCCCTACCTTCACCCGCTTCGTCCTCCCTGCATGTGCATGGTATTTTTTCCACAGAGCTCTCACTAGCCTCCTGCTCTTAACAGTCCACTTGTAATAGGGAACCACCAGTGGTGCTAAGCAAAACCATTCTTCAGGAAAAAGAGTCTGGTCCATGGGATAGGGTAGATATTTGTGACAAATAACTGGTCCCCACCCCCCACCAAAGCCCCAAGTCTTCATGGTATGGGTGCTGCATTTCTAATCCGATTTTCAGATTATTCTTCATTGTATCATTCATTCCCCTGTGATGTACCAATTACTACAGAAGCAAATGGTGTCTCAATTTTACTTTCTCCTTATTTCCAAGAAATGAAATTTAGCTTAGATGAACACCTAATTTTGTAACATTCATAAACACTTTATTCAGAAAAACTGATTCTATCCTGGTTTTTGTCACCCATGGGAAAGTAGTTGGTATATTGAGTGTGAGTCAATATTCCCGTATCTTACATGCAATTGGGAAAAATTTCTTTACAATGAAACCTGACTCTTGAATTTCATCAGATTATATCCCTGGAAAATGAATGAGTTGTGTAGGTAAAATAAAGTATCCCAGGGAAAGCAAGTTACAGATTCTCATGAATTCTCATAGAGAATATCAGAATTGTGGTATACCCTCAGTTCAATTCTGATGTCACCTTTTATTGTTTTTTCCCATTATGGACTGAAAGCTTCAAATGTCCCAAATTTCTGGGGGCTTAGGATTCTATTCTGGCTTTGGCAACCTCCTTTCATTGATTTGCTCTCCAAAGGAAATAGTGCAGCTCTGGTATTAAAAGTCATGCCTTCTACTCTAAAGTATTCCTAAGAATAGGACGTGGTCTTTGCACTTCTGTCTATAGAAATGATGATACAAAATGGCAGATGCTTGAAAGACAGGCATTATTATAGGTACCTAATCAAAGGCTAACACAGGTGGATAGAATTATTTTTTTTTTTTTTGTACCAGGTGTTGAAGCGAGGGGTGCTTAACCACTAAGCTACCTTCCTAGCCCTTTTTATTTTTTTATTTTGAAACAGGGTCTCGCTTAGTTTCTGAGGCCGGCTTTGAATTTGCAACCCTCCTGCCTGAGCCACCTGAGCTGCTGGGATTACAGGTGTACACCACCATGCCCAGCAGGTGGATAGATTCTTGATGTGTAATCCTAAACCTTTTTGACTGCAAGTGTTAGAAACCCAACTTGACAAGTATAAGCAAAACTAGAATTTATTGCCTCATGTAAGTGTGAAGGCCAAGGTAACAACTAACTCTGGACACATTTGGATGAAAGAAATTAATTGAAGTCATCAGGACCTCTTTCTTATGTTTGTACTCCTTTCTGTGCTGACTTACTTTTCTAATTAGATCCTTAATGTGATGGCAGAGTAGGTCATCAGCATCTCTGGCTTACATCATTTTTGTAGCAAATGGTCCCCTTTAAAGGGGAACTTTCCTGATAGCTCCAGCAGAAATCAGAGAATGACTCTCTCTGGCTCAGGTTGGATACCTGCCTATCTCTGAACCAGCCCTGTCTGAGTACTGGGAATAAATCAAGCATTTTTGTTAGTCCCTGGTGGATCACACCAGCGACTGTGTGGAAGGGTGAATTTCAGTCCCATTGTGAGCTCTGTGTTGACTGTGAAGGGTCGCTCACCTGTTTGTAGAAGAGTAGCCACGTTTAAGGTTTGTGTTTTCCCCTGTTTTTCTAAGCTCAGAGCCTAGAAAAGTCCTACCTACTCACATGAATTATTCAGGTGTGCTAACATATAACATTCCCTCATCAGAGCCACAGCACGTGTTGTGAATCCACTCTGTGCCATTTGTTGTACTAGATCCACTAGTGATGAGAAAAGAAATTTTGCTCACTTGGAACATTTATTATTATGGGGATGATAGCATATTTTTAAAAGGTAGGGTACTTATAATTCTGTGGCAAGGGGAAAGCACCCAAGGGAGGGAGGGAGTTCTAGGCATACAGGAGGGCAGCATGTACAAAGTCCAGTAGTAAGAGAGAGCAAGGCCTTCTAGAGTAATTAATTAAAGTAGTTCCGTATATGCAGCACAAGTAGCCAGAGGTCAGGATTGTAGCGGTTAGTGGGGCCAGATCATCCAAGGGCCTTTTTCTAAGTCCTTTTACTTTAATCTTGAGTGCCATGGGTTTCCATTAAAGGACTGATACAGGGAAATGAAATGAAAAACTTGCATTTTAGATGGAACACCTCACACTGGAGTGAGTCAACCAGAGGAGAACAAGGCTGATAGACTATTAAGCTATTGAAGTGATCCAGGTGATGATGGGACCTGAAGGCAGAGGTGAAGGAGATATAAGTAAATTAAAGTGATATTAAAGCACATTGGTAGGAGGTGATGATTACATGCTTAGCAAAGGGGAGAAATCATTACTGGTTCTACAAAATTCCTGACTTTGTCTCATTTGTACATCCAGTTTCCTATGATCTACATCACTCCATTCCCAAAAACAAGTTGGTAGAATTTCTCTATCAAAATAGAAATAGGAATATGGGAATGTTCATTGCAGCATTATTTATAGTAGCTCCAAAATGAAGACATTCCACTTGTTCATTAGCTGATGAATATATAAATAGAATGTGCTATATTACATCAATGGAATATTATTCAGCAGTAAAAAGAAATGAAATACTCATATATGCTACAAGATAGATGATCCTGAACAACATTATATTGAAAGAAGCCAATCATGAAAGGTCACATACTGTGTGATTCCATTTATATGAAGTGTCCAGAATAGGCAAATCTAGAGATAGAAACTAGATTAGTAGTTGCCTAGGGCTGGGAGTGGGAGTAGGGGAAAATGGGAGTGCCTGCTAATGGAAATGGAGCTTTGTATTGTAAATGTTGAAAATGTTCTAAAATGAATTGTAGTGTTGGTTACAGAGCCGTGAATACACTAAAAACCATTGAATTGTGAATTTTAAAGAGATGGATTGTATGGTAGTGAGTTATGTCTTAAGTTGTTATAAAAATATAAATATGAGACTAAAGTCACTTTAGTTCATCTAAAATACAGAAAACTGGCTGGTAGAATCAGGGGTAAGGAACACATCAAAATAGGGGTGAGAAAATAGTGAAAAACTGGAAAAAAATGCCTAACAACAGGAAAATGGGTAAACTGTAGCATATTCTTAAAAAAAAAAAGGAAAGAAAAAAATGAGAAACCCCACATAGTTAACAAGAAGAAAAAAAGATTGTTACTTTGGAAAAACAGAAAAGGTAAGGGACAATAATAATGTGCAGCAGGGTTTCGTAAGGAAATTTGGGCAGTTGAGCATCACTCAACTATTAGGCAACTTCTGTCATTTATACTCTATTTCACACATGCTCTACAAACCATTTGTGGCCCTTTTTCTCGTTTTGTTTTTCTATTGTTACGGAACCAGTGTCGGGGGCAGGGAACCAGACTGTTTGGGTTTAGATGAGCAGACTGAGGAAATGAGAAGTGAGAGGTTTTGCTCATGGTTAGCATTGAGGGGAAAAGGGCAAACAGTAGGTGGAGAAACCCTGTTTAGAGAGAATCTTAGAAATTGTTTTTTAAGAGAAAGTGTTTTGCCTTTGTTTGTTTGTTATTGATGCTAGGATTATTTTATTCTCAGAATGAGACAGCAGAATGTAAGGTAGCAGCTAATAAAAGAATGAAAAAGTGACCAAAAAAATTTAAATGTCATGTAGTACACGTAGATGTTGTTTTTAAAGGTCTGTATATATTAGAATTTGAGAGAATTGTTTGAAGACTAATAGGTATACTTATATTTGAAAATTGGCATTCAAAAATCTTTGCTGTAGCATTTTAAGATTTGCTTCTTAAATCCCTTTAATTTGCTATTCTTTAATGTTAATATCCCCTCCCCCAGCCTGCCCCTGGTCTTAGAGGCTGGAGGATATATTTGTCTTTCCTGAGAATTTCCTTTCCTTATCTTTTTAATTGCAGTGCTGTTATGGGTCCTGTCCCAAATTTCTTTCTTAATTTCTTTCTCTTTTCATTTAATTTAGTCATATGCATTTCACATTAGCAATCTACTTTTTATCTTGGTGGAAGAAGCTGGTATTCATGGAGTGCATTGTGAAAGTCTCCTGTTAAAAGTTAAGGGCAAATATTGAAATATGCCTATCAGGGAGTTGTTAATAGAGGGACTATTCTAGATCTTGTAAAGATCTCCTCAGTCAATATTTTACATTACAGTTAAGTTAACAAAAAGCTCTTTGCAAAGTTTAGTGTTATTTTGAGCTGAGTTTATTTTTTTAGCGAAAATATTTCTGCTATACCACCAGCTACACAGCCTTTGTAATTTTCAAACGTGTTGTTTAGTTATAAGAACTGCTGTCAATTATCTATACATCTATAACACAGGATTTTGGTGCAGTTTTTTCATTGAAGAAAATATTCTGTTGTTGGCTGCATCTGTCTCATTCTGGTTCTCTGGAAGAACTGCCAATTAGAATCTAGTTCTTTGTGTTGGTGTTCTAATTAATCAGGAAAGGAAAATTTTGCTTCTAAGTCTATGTGAAAGCCCTTGCTAATTAGAAGCATTAATTCCAAATTTCTTTCATATTCTCTTCACTGAACTTGTTCTTCTTTTAGCTGGTTTTTGTTTCTTAAATTAGAGTAATACTATGTAGATTTAACCTATTTTAATATATTCATACACAGAAAATAATTTAAGTAGGAGGTGATCATTTGTATTGCTGATTCGATTTATAAAAAGGACTCAGCAGGATACTTTTAAATATTACATTTCCCTTGTATAGTGAAAATAAGATTTAAATTTACATGATTTGTATAGTATTTTTAGGAATACAACTTTTTTATAAACTAAATTGCAACTATATATTAGTACTTTTTATTTCTGGAATGAGGATTTTTAGATAATGACATGTTTGTACTCATTTTGAATTTTGGATTAGCTTGTGGGTTTAAAGTGATTATTAGAACTACAGGTCAGATATTGGCTGGGTGTAAATGCCTTTTTATTAAAACTTCTATGGGTTTTTTAATACATAGAAATTTTGTATATTTCATTGTGGTGTAAATCTGTTTGGTCTAGCAGTAGTGTCACCTACGTGTGGCCATTCTTCATCCCAAGTCTGAATTGTGGATGCTGGAGTGGGCGTGTCATCATGGATGCTAGAGGAGGTGCATAGCAAGCACCTTGATTGATAGAACTCACCCAGTAATGATGAGGATGAGTCCCAAGTGGAGGACTTTTTAGTTCACATTCTGTGTGGATTGTTTTGTTGAAAGTCCCCAGTGGTTTGTAAAAGAGTCTTAGAATACTTGCTATATCCTAAAAACAGTGTTTTGGGGAGAGTTATTTCAGGGGGAACTGTCAGTCCTTTTGCTAAATATAGAAACAAATATTATTTACTTTATGATTAAAGGCTGAATCCATGACATGAATGAGAAGTGAATTGGGGTATAGTGCTATTTTGAATAGATTTATAGTTGGGTAGTACTCCAGTTGTTCAAAGAATTTTTCAAGGATGATGATATCAAGTAAAAGAATTTTGTGAATGGTAATTAGTTCTTTAAAAATACTATAAACTTTTGACCCTACTTAAAACACACACTCACACCCCAAACTTGGAATTGAGTAAAGCACCTACAGATGGCAAGATTTAGCATAGAGTAGCCTCTCAATCTTCACAGCAATTATGATCAGGTTACTCTCTGTACTTTGGAAATATGTACTTTAATGGTGTAAAGTTGGACCTTGATTCTTTTTGAGAACTTGCATATATTAGAAAACCATCAAATACCTTTATCCAAAACCAGAAAAAAAGAAAAATGTTTTATAAGGTTTTTATTGTTGCTTTATTTCTTCCCTAACACATCTTTTTTCTTTTTTTCCACATAAAGTTGTAAGTTAAAGCCAATTAGACTTAGAGTCTCAGATGTCTGGTGACTTCATCTAGTCATTTAAAAAAATTAGAGGTGTAGTTGTTTTCCCATTGATGTAATGCTCGATTTATCAACAGTTATTAGAATCAGTTCACAATAAATTTTTAAAATACAAAATATCAAAGATAGTCTTTTTCTTAACATTTCTGGTGACTTTAGAGATGACTGACTTTTTTTTTTTTAAAAACTGGGCATTAAGGGTTAGTTTTCTTCATTGCAAATATTAAATTTTTACATTTTAATTCTTAATCTCCATAAATTGAATAATGAAATGATTGTTTTACAACTCCAAAAAGAATTTTTATTTAGGAAATAAGTTCTTTGTTTTTCTGACGTTACCATTCAGTTTCTTGTTATTTTAACCTGGGTTCTCTTTGTCCAAATTGTATCATAGATTAGAAATTATGATTGTTCCTCCTAATGACCTCACCACGAGGTTTTCCTTTTCCTTGTGTTCCCTCTTCACGTACATGTCCCTTGATCCCCTCATCTGAGTTGATTTGTAATCTGACTCTTGTGACAGATGTTAGGAGGTGGAGCAAAGGGATTCTCTGCTTTTAGACCAATCACTTAAGAGACTGCTGTATTAAATTTGTGGTCAGAAAAAATTTGCTTTAGCCTTTTGGAATTACTCTTATCAAAGTGGAAAAAATTGGAAGCACATGATAATATAAACAAAAATGACAGAAGAATTAAGGGAAGAGTAGACGTGTAGACATGCAGATCAGACACACTGCTGAGGCAGCTTTGGAGGAGGGGGTAGGAATTTTCATGTTGAAGCATGCACTTTTCTTTGACTGAATCTGGCTTAATTTCTGTAAATCTCTCTCCTTGTAGGATGGTAGGATGAGTCAGTGCATTTTAGCCATGTCTGTACCTGAGCAGAATACTAGCTAGCATTGAACATTTTCAGGCAACTTAAAGACTGGAGAAGAAAAAGTGAGAAAGCTTGATGCTTCAGAGATATCGTAGGACTGCCAAGTTTGATCACATTTCAAAATACCAAAAGTGTGTATATTTTTTAAACTTTTATTTTTCAAGTGTTTGTATGTAAATTTCTGTAAGTTGGAGATAAGTTGACAATAAATAGGTATTTTTTAAATATTTGTGTTCCTGGTGATTAGACATATACATAGAAACCCTACCATTTTTCAGTCTTCATTTTCAATCTACTTGGAAACATTTTTTCCTATAGAGAATATTTTCAGTGGAGAGGGAAAGGTTTTAGCTAGTACCTTCCACATCAGGCAGTGTGATTCACGGGGGAGGGAAAAAGGCTGCTTGTTAATGTGTAGAAGCTTGCATTAGCAAGAATGTGAAGCACCTGGCATCAGAAGCAAATGCCCCATCAGGCATTCTTGTTTGCCAAGGTGTTTCTGTCCATCTCAGTAGTGGTGAAGACCTAGCCATTCTGTGCTGTGGTTTACTCTTTCCTAAATCCTTGAAGAGCAGAGTGCTAATGTGATCCTTATTTGACTTTTTGATATTGAAAGCACTAGCATGTAATACAACTCTGGAAAGCATTTAATTATTGTAGTTTCTGAAGTCAAGTATAGTAACAGCAGCCTTTAGTAATTTTCAACT
The DNA here is from genome assembly GCA_020662805.1 of Glaucomys volans. Classification (NCBI taxonomy): domain Eukaryota; kingdom Metazoa; phylum Chordata; class Mammalia; order Rodentia; family Sciuridae; genus Glaucomys; species Glaucomys volans. The sequence continues at coordinate 20,486 of JAJEJO010003604.1, read as the reverse complement.
TGGAAAAAAATGAGTGTTCTTGGAATCTTACTTTATTAAAGCTTTTGTTTGTCCTGTGGTGCTGGGTACAGAACCCACACGTGCTAGAAACGTGCCCTATCACTGAGCTGTGTGTACCCCAGTCCTTAAAGCATTTCATTTTAAAGGGGAAAAGGATCTCAGTTTTCCCATTCTGAAATACAAAAGAAAAGAGCATAACATGTAGGCATAGCATTTAAAATTTTATAACCGGGGTACCCACTAGAGCTACAGTTAGTCAATTGAAACACAAAAAATTAATATTAATAAGCTCAGTGTCATCTACAAAGTATTCTGGTGTTTACCTTGTCCCCATTTCTTTGACTTTATTGTTTTCTATTAATTAAAAGAAAAATGGCAAGTCTGTTACTTACTATACTGTTTTTGGTGATAGCAAGACTGGAAATGAACGCTCATTTGAAAGATGGCAAAGAGAGAGAGCCCCTCTGTGGAAAACAATCTTTTAAGATTGTTTTTAAAAAAGCATCTGCCTATGTTGCTCTTTAAATGAGCCAGGATATATTTTCAACGTGTATCTTCCCTTTTACTGCATATTACAAAAAATTAACAAAATTAGCGTTCTAAAGTACATTCATTGAATTTCAGTTGCTAATTTAATGTGCTTTGAAAACTCAAAGCAGTACTTTATTTTAAATAAATATGGGGTAGGTGATTCAGCATTGTCTTCATCTTTAAACTAATTGCTCATAGGTATGTGTTCAAAATAAACAAATTCAAGCATGATTTCATATAATGTTCTTTTTATTAATCATGCAAGTGTACTTATTTGAACAGACAGTATTAATGTCTGTTGATTAGGCAGATTTCAAGATAGGTTTCTTTGTACACCAGGAAAATAAATAAAAGTTTCTTCATAAGAGCAACTCCACATTTCATTTCAGTTTTGTTATTGTCATTAAGAGGAGTCAGGGGACCATAGTTGTAGAAAAGACTAAAGCAGCTTTTTTTTTTTTTTTTTTTTTTTTTACTTTTATAGAAAACAATCCAAAAAGAAGTGCAAACGGGGACATCACTGAACATAATTCCGGGTGTTAGGATATGATGTGCATCACAAAAAGCCCTGGTCCTATGGCAGCAGTGATGAACAGGACAGTTGACACTGTTGTTATCTGTATTCCTTAGAGCAGGAAGAGGGCCCAGGAATCATATAATTCAAGGACTGCACTTTAAAGTTAGGGCCCAGAGTTAGTAAATGATTTTCTGGCTGTTGTACAGTATTAACGGCTGTGCTGGGACTTGAATCCTGGTTCTTGCCTTCTCAGTTCAGTGACTCCTTTCATCAAACCATGCTGCTTCTCTTACTGTTTTTGTAAATGAAACAATTCCATTTGTTGTTATTTGTCAATCAAAGTGATATATGTTAAATCTGGGAAAATTAGTAATTGGATTTCAGTGAAGATGTGTGTGTATGTGTGTGTGTGTGTGTGTGTGTGTGTGTGTGTGTGTGTTTTGTGTCTTCCTATGAGGTGGAAACTTAATTTTCCACCTTAAGCTATTAGGTGGAAAATTAAGTTTCAACATAGGCACATTACAGATCATTTTTTATTGTGGGTGAATTTAGATTAACTTACCTTAAATTGAAATGTAAATATGTGCATTTTGTAAATTGATTAAAATTGGTGGTTAATTCGTCTTGGTTCGTAATGAAAAATTAGAAATACTTTTGTGAAAATTGGGTAGGTCAGCTGAACCAGTCACTAATGAACTCCCAAGTATCCTCCTTCAAACAGGAGGTCAAATGATTTTATGAAAAAGGGAATAAACATTTTTATTGATCATGTATATTCTAATAAGTAATTTAATTAATTTCCATTCCAAACACTGTTTTTTTTAAAGCAGAGCTATAAATAGCTACCGTTTGTACTTTATGTGATAAATTGAATAAAGGCATTTTAAAAATAGAATAATTTTATGATCTTAGATGATTATTTAACTTATAATTAAAATATTTTGATTGATTTTTCAAAAGTGAAAGTCAGCATTTCTGTCACCTGGCAGAAAGGGAATACATCTTTATAAGCTCTTCTTTAAGAAAATGAAGATATTGGTACCTCTTGAGAACAGCATTATAAATATCTATTGAATAAATGAATGAGTGCTAGGTAGGTAGTCTTCTAACACAGTAAGAGTTCTTTTTCTAATTTACTTATTTCTTATAATAATCATGCAAGTCTCAGATAGGTACACATATTCTCATTTTGTTATTACAGAGTAATATGGCCAGAGGTAGTATGTAATGCAACCCGAGCTCCACACAGACCTTCTGACTCCAAGTCCATTGTTCTGTTGCATAGATGTATACATCATAGGAAAATGTTCTAAGTATTAAAAGCTGTAAGGATAAGCATTAAATATTTTGGGGTTAAAAAAATTAGACTATACTACCATCACTTAACATTCATTTAACCAGAAAATGTATGCTGAGCCCTGACCACTTATAAAGTACTCTTTATAACAAGCTTATATTATGTTTGAAGTTGACATGTACATTAGCAAAAAGATGAAAATCAGTATTTAATTCATGTATAGTGTGTATATAGTGTCCTATTAATACCCCTAGGACTATGTCTCATGCTAGTCACCCAATACATATTTATTGAGTGAATATGCTCTTGGGTCCAAATAAGGGTGAATTGGTTAAGAGAGGGGTTTTTTAGAGGAACCAAGACTTGGGGCAAGGCCTTAGATGACAAACTAACGTTTAGAGGAAGGTTGTTCTGGAAAGGGCAGTGTTCCAGGCGAGGGCACAGCATGAGCAGAGAAGAGGTGGGAATGAGCAAAGCCTGTCACACAGGACTGAGAACACAGCAGCATAGGCAGAGGGAGCCATTGACTCAGAGTAGTGAAAGGTAGTGTTAGAAATAAAGAGTTGAGCCAGGCCTTGAGGCCTTTAAATCCTGGGTTAAAAAGTTTTCATTTTATTCTACAGGCAATGGCTGCCAACAAAGATTTTAATTCCAGGAGGTGATGAGTAGCATTACCCAAGTGATATTTTATGTAGATTGATTTGCTCTTGGTACACAGAATGAATTTGGGAAAATGGAAGAAAATCGAGTTGAAGAGAATAACAGGCATTGATTTAGAATGGTGGAGATGGCATTCCAAATGTACTGAGGCTGACCTCAAGAAGAGGCTTGCCAGACCTGATTATTGAAATGGAGAAGGAAACTTTAATAATATATTAAATAATATATATATTTAATAATATGCTAAATAAATGTATTTATAGTACAAATATACAATAAAAATATAAACATATAAAATGTGTATACACATATACATATTTATATAAGAGAAATACCTATAGGATAATAGTCTTAAAGTTATTATCTGAATGTGAGCATCTTCTTGGTGTATTCAGACTAAGAACTAAAGTATATCATTCTCTTAATCTGGATTTAATTGTCTTTTATTTTTTAACAATAAAAAAACACAGCACTTGCTGCTTTAACTTGGGCTGCTATAACAAAATGCCATAGAAGGGGTAGTCCGAACTACAGAAATTTGTTTCTCACAGTTCTGGAGGCTGGCAAGTCTTAAGTTCAGAATGCTAACATAAATTCTGAGAGGACCCTCTTCTGGCTTGCAGGTGGTGGTCTTCTTGCCATATTCTCATAAGGCAAGAAAAGATAAGGGGGCTCTCTCTCTCTGATCTCATCTTATAAAAGCACTAATCATCAAGAGTAATCCACCTTCATTCGTAATCTTGTCTAAACCTGACTGCCTCCCAAAGGACTATATTTAATGAATATTGGAGAGGACACAAACATTCACACCGTACACTTTATTTTTTCACTTCCTTATTATTATTTTTACCATTCTATTTTTCCTTCTTTTCTTAGAAGTAACTGACACCTGAATTTGTTCATTATATACTGACCTTTAATATTTTTTGTGTGTATCTAATTGCTTGTAATATTTTATATAATTTTCTGTTTTAAAGCTTAATTAAATAGTTCCATACTGTCTATAATATTTTGCTACTTGTCTTTTCCCTATAAATTTTGTGAGATAATGACCATGTAGTTGAGAGTGAGTCAAATGTTGTATAATATTCCATTATATGAACATATATGGTTTGTCTATTTTCTTCTCAATAAACATTAAGTTTGTGGGGTTTTTGTTTATTTGGCGATTATAGCTATTTCTGGTGGTGGACATTTTTGTGGCCTTATCCCTTTGAGAATTTCTCTGGGGTATTAACACTGTTAGGTTACGTTGTAGAATATGTGATTTTTTTTCTTGTAATTTTAAACAAGCACATCTTAACGAGTTTGCTCTTTATGTTAATGGGCCTTTTTAAAATTGGTACATCATAACTATACAGAATAGTGGAATTGTTACATCGTCATACAGCATAACAATATAATTCATTTAATTTCATTTCCCATATTTTGCCCACTTTTCTAATGGATCACATTTTTCATATTGACTTATGGATGTTCATATCATTCAGATACTTCAGGTTGAAATTTTTAGCCTTAAACTCTAAACTGTCTATTCTTTTGGTAATTTGGTAAGACCGTGTCAATACAGTCAGGCAAAATGTAGGCAAAACATATTGTATGTAGACAATACTGTATGGTAAAAATAACCTCTGATTGATAAACTACTTCTTGATAGGAGGATAAATAGAATGTAATACCTGATGGGGGAGCAACAGCTTTGGGCTCTATCGACTCTTGCAAATGAGTACTTGAGAGGTTTGCGGTGAACTTGTTAAAAGAGATAGGTTATCATGGAGCAGGAAACTTCGAAGGGGTCACCTACCTTTTATGAACCTTGGCTCCCTGCACCTGAGCTAAACTGCCACTTCCACAGCCCAGCAGGTCCCTGCTAGCTAGCACTGTTCCTACCCTGGGTCCTTCTCAGGAGACTGTCACATGTTGCCTGTGATAGTGTTGAGTGTGAATGTTTAATTGCACCTAGAAAATCTCTCACAGCTAGATTAAAATACAGAGAATTAGCTTCTCAAAGTATCTCAGTGGAAGAGCACTTGCCTAGCATGCATAGACCCTGAGTAGACATTTACCTGTATCTTTAGTCCTTGGAGGACTCATGTGAATGAAAGCCAAGAATTCGACCCTTGATTTTTAGAGCAAAAGGAAAACTAAAACTGGTAGTACAGATTGTAGGCTTACCTTAATTAAATTAGTTCTATAAAATATAATAGGCATTACCAATGGCTCTTTCTTTTTGCAAAAAATGGTGCATACCATACACTGGAGAATGAGTATTCTGTTTATGTACTACTTTGTTTCCCTGATGATAAAAGCAATATAGTCTCTGCTGGATACAGGCTGCAGTTAGTTGCAGCAGACTTCTCAGTCCTTTCTTCCTCTTACCACATTCACCACCATCTGATTTTTAGCTAGATAACTTTTATATCTACTGACCCCTTATCCCTGTTCCCTCCCCAGACTTGAATGTGCTTTTAAACCTGTTTAAAAGTTGCATATTTTTATCAAGAGGCCTTGGAAGCATGAACCTGGTGGGATGAGGGCTTGTGCATTTGTACCCCTCTTGCAGCAGTCCCAGACTTGCCGCAATGTGGGCTATGATTCAAGCAACCGCAATGAGGGTATCCTTGGTTTCTTTTTCCCACATCAGGAACCAATTAGCACCACTCTACCTGTTCTCTCTCCTCCATGTGAAAGTACTTTAACATGTGTAGGTTTAAAAATCCGTATGGTTACTCCTGTAGGACCAGGGCATCAGGCATATTAATTATCCTGGGTATGTGCTTGATCATTAAAGATGCATGAAAGGTAATACAGTATATGCAATAGAGTTTAAAGCACCAAGTCAGCCTCTGGATTTGAAACCATACTCTGACACGTACTATAAAGCAGGGGATAATGTAAGTATCTACTTCATGGGGTTGTTATTAACAAGGTGAGTGTAAAGTGCTTTGTACTAGGTTTGGCACTTACTAAGTATGCAGTAAATATTGGCTATTCTTAAAATTATGTTAATTTCAGGCTCTGATATTTAAAATGTATTAAAATGTGAGGTGCTTACTAATTTCTTTTACTATAAGTATCTTATGCTGTAATGTTTTAAATTTAACTTGAATTTATGGATTTTACTAAATGGAGACTAAGGTTCCTCTGCAGTGTTTTGCATCACATTCACTCTTTGCAACATCCTAACCTTTCACTCTCCTATGGAACAGGCACATGCTTTTGTCATTTTTTTTTTTTTATTTTTTCGTGTAAAAACATATTGTTGTATAAGCAAGGGATGGGATTTGCTTTGAAGATCCGCCTTTTATGTAACATGCTGTTTTATCTTTATCATCAGCTATCATAGGAACCCAGATAGTGTGGCATTTCCCAGTAAAAGGTTTGCTTTGTTCACTCTCCAGTTTGTACTCCGGTAATTACAGTGATTCTTTCCTTTTTGATAAGGTCTTTGTAAATATTTTTTGTTGTTAATCATTTTTAGCTAGAAACTTAATTTAAAGGTTTGTTTTTAAGGGTTGGACTTGATTTTTTTTTTTTTTTTTTTCCAGTGCTGGGGATTGAACCCAGGGCCTTGTGCTTGCAAGGCAAGCACTTTACTAACTGAGCTATATCCCCAGCCCCAAGGGTTAGACTTTCTATCAGAGTAAGTGGTATTGATTATGCTTTCAAGGAAAAAAATTGACAGTCTTTAGTATCTTAAAATCAGTGTGTGGATATAAGACTATTTGACAATTTTTAGTTGTGCTTGTGCTACTTAATACAAGAAGTTAAACATACTAATTTTGTTCATTGTAACGGTTAAAATCCCAAACACAAGTAGGCTTTTCATCCTCATTTAAGTCTACCCTGTTGATTCAGAATTAACTCATTTAGAAGTACCAGGTCCAAGAAATAATAACTTTGGAATGTTACAACTTATTTCCAGTCTCTGAGCATATATTCGCATATTGACAGTATCTAAGCTACTGGGTAATTCATTTTTATTTTATATTATTTTAGATAACTTTGTTAAGGAAGGTTATGATTCTAACTTTATTTCCTGGTAGATGTGTTGAGTACAGAGGAGTTTCTGTCAGAGTGTCTTCACATTTTACCTTTGACTCATCCCTCTGATTTAAGCCTTGTTTTTAACACCATATCTGGGACCTTGTTCCATGAATTTGTTCTGTATTCATTTTAATTTATTTGCATATAGCATTGTGATTTCCAGTCATAAGACTTTTAGAAATGTGTAATAAAGGTGAGTAGCATAAGGATTTGAGCATTTCTTTGAGTACTTGTTCTTATTTAGTCATTGTTTTGATTCTTTAGACTCAGGTTTGGGAATCAATGTCTCAGACTCTAAATTTTATTCCTAGTTTTGTATATTTGAATCATATTAAGGTTTTACGTATAAAAATGCCACATAATTTTTTGTCTAATTTTTACAAATAAAACTCATTTCTTGATACTTTTTAAAAAAATAATAGTTAAGTTTGCTCTATGAAACCCTAACGTTCTCTGAGATAAAATGTTATTGAAATATACAAAATTATTATGACTACCACCAAATTTAAATTTATATTATGTACCAAACTATAATAATAGTTCCTGTAATGCTCCTGTTAAGGGAGTACAAAGATGAGTAACTTACAGACTGTGACATCAAAGAGTTTATCAGTGCTGTTCCACTTTCATGTTTATAATATACTTAGAATAAAATGAGTACCTAGATAATAACAGTGAATAGTTTTTCACTTTCTGATACATTGCCAGGCACTCTTGTCTTTAGAGCTTTAGGGAAAGATGCTGTCACAGTAGGCTGATGGTTTCTGGGTACTGAAAGAGGTGGAAGATGTCACTTGTGTGAAGGCTGAGGGAAGACTTCCTGTGGACAAATGGCTAGGGAGATGATAAACCTTGGAGGATCAGTAAGATGTAGACAGACAGAGGATGGAAGGGAGAGGTCATCAGAATGGAATGAATAGAAAGTATGCAAAGAGCCAGGCCAAATCAAAGAATGCTGCATGGTGCAGTTTGGCCATACTCAGATTGTACAGCTGCAGAAATACCTGGTGGGCATAGCTGGAAAACTAAGCAGAATGCATAGGTTCCTAAACATCAGATCCCTATTTAATTTCACAGAAAGTGAGAACAAGAAAAAAGGAAGTAGCAATGACATTTATTTAATTCCTCTTCTGTGTTAAGAATTATGATCAATGTTTAACATATCACTGATTCACAGTATTCTGTGGTAATTTCCATCCCCATGGTAAATACCTGGAAATAGTGGCTTTAATAATTTGCTACTGATTATAGGTAAATTAAGTTAATGGAGAGACTTGACACGGGGAAAAGTGATAAGTGAGGCTACTGAGGAGATAAATCCAGAGAAATTGGAAAGGAGGTGATCTGATCAAGAGCAACTGTAAAAGTGTTTTCCAAAGATCTCAGAAATTGAAGATTAAGAGAAAAGGAGGTGTTCCCCCTGCCCCCGCTGGGCTACTAATGAAATGAGAAGTAGCAGAAACAGAAGGAAGAGGTCCCTCAGAACGGTGAAGAGTTGTGTTTTAGGCACATCTAGGAAGAAATGTCCTTGAGAGGTTGAAAGTTGGGCAACTGAAGGTTGGGTGATATCTTGAAGGTGAAAGTGTAAATTGGGTCTCATTTACATAGATATGATCATTGGCACTGCATCAGGAGATAAGTTTCAAGAAGTAGCATTTATGATGAAAAGAAAAGCAAGGATTCATTTAAGAAATGCCCCTCCCCCCTTTATTGGTGGCAGGGAGCGGTGGGCCCAAACCAAGATCAGGAGTTAGGAGGGCAGTCAAGATTGTGCTATGATTGAAGCCAGAGGACAACACTAAAGTGTTCTGAGAAAAGCCAAATTGTGCACTGCTTGAGAGAATGTAAGAAATTGTGCTCTCTGGTTTTCAGGGGGTCTGTCACATATTTAGAAAGGCAAGGGGGCAGTTTGGGTTGTCAGGTGACTGGAAGCCTGCTGCTTAGTTCATGGTCTGGCAAAGAGCAGGAAATGGCCACAACCTGCCTTCATTTCTAATCCTCCCACATGGTACTTTTCTTCTTAGTGCTGCTATATACATTTTCTTGTTTATCTTGTATATTATCTCAAGATTGTTAGGATGGGAGGGTAGAGTTTTTTGGGTTTTGTTTTTGTTTTTTTAATCTATCTTATTGGTTCAGTACTACATCCTTGCCTAGAATAGTGTCCCACACATAGTAAGGACCTCACAGAATAGTTGATGATTAAATACATGGACATGATAGTGATTCTAATAGCTATTCTCTCTCTCAATATAGTATAAACTTATTAAATGCAGCCAAATCCTCTTTGTAATCTTAACAATGCCTTGCCAAATTGTAACTGAGATATCAATTTTAGTTACAGCAGTATGAGAAGGGGAAAACCAGAGATTTGGGATTCCACTGTTTTGAGTTTGAATTTCTGTTCTTACTAATTTGACCCTAATTAAGCTATCTGTAAGCCTCATTTTACTTAGTTGTAAAATGAAATAAATCAGTACCTGTGTCATGGGGCTGTTGAGAGCATTGGAGATAATGTACCTAAGAGTGACTGGCATTATGTTCACACCCAAGAAATACCTGGTGTTTGCAATCCTTCTGTTGTGTAACCTTGAGTAAGCTACTTAACTTTGCTGAGTCTCAGTTTTTTTCATCTCTAAAAGGGAATTTGGTATTTGGAGGATACCAGTGAGAAACTACATGCACAGCACCTGGCTAGCCTATCCCCTACACACGAACATCAGTAAGCACTACCACCCTCCGTTGTTCCTTTTTCTTTTTTTTAATGGTACTAGGGATTGAACCCAGAGGCACTTAACTACTGAGCCACATTCCCAGCCCTTTTTTATTTTTTGAGGCAGGGTCTCACTAAGTTACTGAAGCCTGCTGAAGTTACTGAAATTGCTGAAGCCTAGCTTTGAACTTGCAATCCTCCTGCCTCCGCCTCCCAAACCACTGGGATTACAGGCGTGCGTTGCTATGCTCTGTGTTTTTTGTGTAGTGGCCAAGAGCAGAGACTCTGGAACCAGAATACATAAATTCAGATCCTTACGTCTTTATTAGCTTGACATAACCTCTTTGTGCCTCAATTGCCTTATCTGTAAGTTGAGAGAAATAATAGTACCAATTTCATACCATTGTAGTGAGAAAAACAGATGTATCTGCAAATAGATCATAATATTAAATGTGTGTGATTTAAAAGAATTATAAAATAACATGTCTTTATTTTTTCCTTTTAGTCTATTAAATGGTTTTAACCTGATGTAATGCAAGAAGGATGATATATATAAAGAATAGTGCTTCTTTCTAATGAAATTGGCTATGTTTAAGGGTAATAATAAAAAAATAAAAAATTTGACACTATCTTTTCAGGTTTGATGTGACTGGATAAGGTGGATGGTTGTGGTCTTGAGATTTCTTTGTATTCTATCCTTTGGCCTCAGTATCCTCTTACTAGCAGTGGCAGACTGGTTTAGATCTTGTGTCTGAAAAAAAAAATCTTTTGTCACTTGCAAACCTATCCCCATTTCCCTGCCCTGCTCTGCTCTTCTGCCTGCTGGATTCTAGGAATGGTTGGGAATGTAGTGTGAGCAGAAACCTGGAAGGAAGCAGCAAAATAGGACAGAGGGGTGGTAGGTAGTTGTAGTTAGACAATCTGGAAACCTTCCCCTCTGACTGGAGAAGGTTTTCTTTACTAGCAAACCATTTTTCTAACCAAACTCTAACAATATCTCCCTAATTGTGCCCTTCAAATCTTTGGTCCTATCAAGCACAAAAACTCTATGTGTAAAGAACCATGGAGCTGATTACATCATCAAGGACTTAACTGAATATTCATGTCTAAAACAGGCTAAGAAAAGTAGCTGCTTCACATCAGCAGATTTTGTAACAGTAAATCTGTATGTGTGTGTTTACATCCTCTCTTTAGTACCAGAGGTTTAAGTGGATATTTTCTGTGTGATTCATGACCACCCCAAATTTCTCTCCCACTCACCCTGTGCTGGCATGGCAAGCAGGCTTCGGCTCTGCGCCAACTCCTATTGCTTATGGTGATTGCCTGGAGTGCTGCGTTGAGGAGGACTGAGAGGCCACATACAGGCTCTGAAGTGATTAATTAGCAAAGTCAGCTGTGCGAGGGGACAGGCGGTAACTACAGCATATGTGATGTGCATTTGCCCAGCTTGATGGCTTCCACAATGGGGCTCAGCCTTGAGAGACCAGCCTTGAGAGTCTTATTTTGTGTCTGCCTACTTTTGTCTCTGAATTAGTATATGTGTGTTACTTTATTCCAAAGTAAAATCTAGATTCAAAATCATGTATTAGCTTGGGTTCTGTAAAAATGACTCGTGTTTGCTTTTCAGTGCTTGATTTAAAAAATATCTGAATTATTCTTCCTTCTCTTCTGAAATGAATACATTATTCTTACCTTTATATGGATTTCTCTTGCTTAGTTGATACATGATTCTGATCTTCATTTATAAAGTTCAGCAGCAAATAATCTCTGGAATGTTTCCATTTCTTAAGCTGCTGATAAATTAACCTGAGTCACTTGAAATTTGGGCACACAGCAGTGACTATTATGGACTAGGAGGTTATAATTATTGTGGAGCAGTCGTGTGTTTCATTCTTTGGTTTCTCTTCCTACAGTCCACAGGTAAATCCTCAATCTAACTGCTGAAGTCCAAAGATATTTCTTTTGCTTTGTTTTGTTTTGTTCTTAAGAATCAAAGATTAAGGCTTCCCTGTTTTTGGCAACTAAAAAGGAATACTTTCATTGAGGCAGTAATAAGAATGTTGAAAATGTAAGCCAAGCTTGGAAAAAGGATATTTTTTACATTTTTCTAACTAAGGAATATATGTATTGGACTTCTTAAAACTTGATAAAGTGTACATAACAAAATTTTACCATTTCAACCATTTTAAAATGTATAGTTCTATGGCACTTATTCACATTTTTGTACAACTGTACCAACATCCATCTCCAGCATATCTTCCCTAACTGAAACCCTAACTCTCCACTCCTCCTTCTCCCAGGGGTAGGCAACCACCATTCTAATTTCTGCCTCTTGTGAATTTGACTAGTCTGGGTACCTCACATAAGAGGAATCATACAATATTTGTCTTTTCATTACCAGTTTGTTAAATTTAGCATCATGTCCTAATGGTTCATCCATGTTGTAACATTTGTCAAAATTTCCTTCCTTTTTACAGGTTAATAATATTCCATTGTATGTAGATGTGACTTTTTTTTTTTTTTTTTTAATCCACGCATCTGCCAGTAGACATTTAGGTCACTTTTACATTTTGGCAATTGTGAATAATGCAACTGTGAACATATGTGTTCATTTTCATGCTTTGAATTCTTTGGGGGACATACCCAGAAATGGTACCATAATTTTTGAAAAATTAACATGCCATTTTCCTCAGTGGCTTCACCAACTGTTTTATAAGCCACCAACAATGCACAGGGTTCCAATTTCTCCACATCCTCACCATTACTCATTATTTTCAGTTTTTTGATAGGGGTATGAGATGATACCTTAATGTGGTTTTGATTTGCATTTCCCTCATGATCAGTGATACTGACTTTTCTTCTGGTAGAAATGTTTGTTAAAAATCCGATGCCCATTTTTCTTTCAGTTTCTTTGTTTTTATTGTCAAATTGTAGAAGTTCTTTATATATTTTGGATTCTAATCACTTACAAAACATAATTTGTAAGTATTTTCACCCATTCTTTGGGTTGCCTTTTCACTATGTTGATAGTATCCTTTGCACAGAAATTTTTAATTTTAGTGAAGTCCAACTTTTCCTTTTGTTGGTCTTATCCAAGAAGTCTTTACTAAGGTCAATGTCATGAAGCTTCCTCCCTTTGCTTTTTTGCAAGAGTTTTCGACCTAATGTTTAGGACTTTGAATCATTTTGAGTTAGTTTTTGTGTATGTAAGTTAAGGATCCAATATCACTTTTTGTATGTATGAGGATATTGTTTTCCCCGTTTTCCTTCAAAGGACTGCCCTTTCCCCATTGATTGGACATGACACCCTTGTCAAAAGTCACTTGGCTGTGTGAGGGTTTATTTTGGGGCTGTAATTGGCTTTTTAAGTTTAGATGTATAATCTCATCAGTTCTCATTGATATTGTTGCTATGGCTATTGTTCCTAACTTTTCTCTCTAACTCATATATCATTTTTGATACATTTCTGCTGTGCTATTTCTGATCATATTTTATAAATTTTGGCTGCTTTTCTGTTTGCCCTCTTTGGTTATAGGTTCCTGGAGATCAGAGATTTTGTCCTGAAGATTTACATGTTATTGGTACTGAATAAGTGTTTAATTAAATTAGTTAACTTAGAGCTAAAAAAATGAAGAAAAAGAACCAAAAAACATCAGATTATCAAAAATGCTTTTCCATTATTATAAATTATGACTTATGGGACTTTAAAGAAAGATTTCTTTTTCCCACTAATGACATTTGCTCCTTTTCTCATACTTATTGCTACAATTATAATTATTACTACCCCAACAAGGATAAATAATCTTAACTATATTTTTAGATGAAGAAGTGAAAAGGAGAAAGCAAAAGAAGGTGAGGGGAAGATGAAAGAAATTCAACCTCTTTCAAAAGCATTTTAACAAGTGACACTTGAATTTGAGTTGGAATTGGCTCCCAGTACTGAGAAGTAGTGATGTGCTGCGGGATACAGTCTTGTAGACAAACATAAAGCACATGTTCCTTAGCACCTTTTGTCACAAATGCCTCTCATTGTCTGTGGAAATTTGGAATAGATGAATATTTATTTGCCTCTGAATATAGCATGTCTACAAAGAGCTTTTGGCTAACTTGAAAATTCTATTTGTATGGCCAAATTTGTGAATAAATGAAAACTTGTAGTCTCATCTTTATTAAACAGACTGGCAAAAAAGAGACATAAGAGCCTTAATACTAACCTTGACTGGTGTTATGCTCCTTTGTGATACATGAGAGAGAGTGATCCAGGTTCTTCCTGTGCTTTTCAGTGTGTGACTGTTACTTTCTCTTGGCTATGTTTGGAGAAGTTAATACACAGGGGAAATGAAGAACAGCAGAGTCAGAAGAGCTAAGCCTGTTAACCACACAAGTTAAGGACAGCCAGGACACTGAGGCATCAGCCAGATGTTCAAAGGATCTGTGGCAGTTCTTCCTTTCTGTCTGCAACACATTGGTTCTTATGGTTCAAAGATGCAGTGTGGTCTGTTCTCAGCTTCAATTACTTTTTGACTTCTTCATGACATTTAGGAGATCTTCTCCTTAATTAATATGTAAATTATTCTAAAACTAGGCACTTGAAAAGTTTAACTTGGGACCTTGGAGTTAGCCTGGTCTGGGAATTTGAAATGGATGACTTTGAGCATCCCAGGACTAGATGGCTCTCATCTTCTTTTTAGCAATTCTGTTTGGCCTTAGAAACTGACAGAGACTTTCTAGGAAATAATGCCAATCTCAGAGGACTGGTATAACAGCAAATCATACTTTTGTGGTATACATTCATCTCTCTGAGCTTTTGGCATTTTCAGAAGCCCAAAGAATACAAGGTTTAAAGCCTATTAGGCCACTAAGATTCTTATTAATTCTGGCTAACAGGTCACTTAATTTCAGTTTTTAACCCAGTGATAGTCCAGTGACTTCAAAGACCAAATGTACCTTTTAAAGGTGACTGACTTTAGAGTGTTCACATATGCACTAATTGGGAAGAATCTGATAGTGTAGTTTGAAGTCTCTGAAGTCCTTGGATGAAGTACAAATGCTAAGATGGAATGTAGTATGCTATTTGTGTTTTACTTCACTTGATGAAGTGGTAACTTTGGCAGAGTTGTATTTAGAAGTGATTGTGTTCTGTAGTCCTTCTCAACCCTCTTTTGTGTGGGTATAATCGACTCCTGTAGTATCATAGACATTTATATGCTGCTGTTTGCATAAGCCTTTTATTAAAAATAACCCAACAAAATAGTACCCTCTGCTAGCTTAGTCTAGTTGGTCCCTTTCTAAGGCTCATTTTCCCACACACTGAAAGCATGAAGTCTCCAGTTAATCTTAGTAGGAATGATATCTATAAGCAGACTATTCAAAGATAGGCCTTTCCTGGTCTCAAGTGCCAATTCTGGGCAGATTTAGGCCTGTTGGAAGCAGCAAATTCAAATAGGCATTATTATTTTTTACTGTGTTATCTTACTTTTTCAAAACATTCTTTATTGCATTTGAAAATATATCTAACAATTACATTAATTGTTGTCTTTATAATAGGTTTTTAAAATCTGATATTGAGCTAAAATACAGAATTTCAGTTCTTAACTACGAATGACTTAAAAGTTTGTCCACACTCTGCAACTTACTAAACATGTCAGAATTTTTCTGGTTTTTAATCATATGAATAAATATGTGGGCACAGTGTATTAAAAAATCTTTATAGATTAAAGAGTTCTATCTTTTGGTATAGTAGACTCAATTTTTTTTTTTGACATTTGTATTATAAAGATTGAGACTTGCACAAACCCCCATATACCCTCCCCCTAGCTTAAGAACTTGTTAACATTCTGCTATATTTTTAATTATGAAAACAACATTGCTGAAAACTTGGAAATGCAAATGAAAGTGATCCATAGTCGTAGCCACCTTAACCCAACTATAATCATTTGACATACAGTCTTGAATTTCCTCCTTACATTTCTGGAGTACAGATATCATTTCTGTTATTTTTTGCTGAACATCACATGAGACTGAGAACTGATAATGGCGATCATCAATTGGATGTCTTCACATGCTATGCACTGGGCTAGTTGCTTTACATATAACTCAGAATCTTCACAATGACAATGCAGTGTAAGCATCCTCCCCACCCCCTTTTATAGATAAGGAACCTAAGACTTGGAGAGGTTAAGTAACTAAGCACCATATACCCAGTACATGGATTCAAACTAAAGTCTTAATTCTTAAGCCATGTTCTTTCCTCTCTGTAAAGTGGCCTCTTCAAAAGCATTGTTTTTTCATGTTTCTATGTAATCACTTTTTTAAAGAAGAATAAATATTTTGGCCACATAATATAAGGAAACGGCACTAGGATTGATACTGCTAACGATGTTGAGGGGCGGGGAGGGAAATAAAGGTTGTGATCCTTGCCCTTAGGTGTTTGTGCTCTGACACTGAGGAACCTAACTCCTCTGATACACCATCAGAGGAAGCCCTTGTAGCTAGTGTATAGCCACCCCTATAATCTACTGATCTTAAAGTCAATTGTGACATGTAGAATAAACCAATCTTTGAGGTAAAACTGTCATATGTATTGGGAATTATGCAGAATATGTACATCAGGGAGTGGGGAATGTTGAAGAACCATTTTAAATTTCTGTTTACCACAGCTCCCAACTGGAAACAGCTCAAATGTCCATTAACAGGACAATGGATTTTTATTAAAAAATTGGGACATATTGATACAATGGAATACCCTTAGCAATAAAAAGGAACAAATTAGTAATATGTGTAATAATATGAATGAGTATGAGAAACTATATGCTGAAAGAAGCCAGAACAAAAGAATTCTTACTGTGTGATTCTATTTATTTGAAGTTCTAGAAAATGTAAAGCTCATCTGTGGTAATAGGAAATCAGAATATAGTGTTTGTTGGCAGGATGAGGAAGTGGAGATTACCCAAGAACTAGCACCGAGAGAACTATACACAGTGGTGAGAGTTCTACATCTTAGATAGGAATGTGGCTAGAATTCATTTGCTTCAACTCTTGAACTTTACTCCTTAGATCTGTTATTGCACTATGAATTGTACCTCGGTTTAGAAACTAAAGCATTATTCTATTGAACTCTCACCAGACTTTTGGATTAGGAAATGAACCATGATTTATGTATAACAGCCATCATAAAATGTTAAAGCTAGAAAGAATTTTACAAATTATTTTGTCTAATTCCCTAATGAACACTACTGCCTTGGTGAAGAAAAAAGTTTAAAAATTGCTAATGATAAAATCTGCTTTAGCCACCTTCTGTACTCAGGAGGAAAGTTAAGCGATTTTACCAATTTGGGCATACCAGTAGAAAACATGACAGAAGGACAGATTTGCTAACAGCAATACATCTTGAAGCGTTAGCACAGAATCTGGATCAAGACATTTTCTTGATCTGATCGGGGAAATTTATAGCATTTTGTTATTTCCCGCAGTGTGGTTAAGAAGTAGTTTGTACCAAAAAAAAAAAAATTGTTGGGCTGGAGAAACAGCTCAGTTGGTAGAGTATTTGCCTCGCAAGCACAAGGCCCTGTGTTCAGTTCCCAGCACCAAAATAAATAAATAAATAAATAAATAAAAGAAGTAGTTTTTAAAAGCTCCATTGTGGTTAATAAAGGACATATGGGGTGTTCAAGTGTTTGTGAACTCACCCTCCCTCTATGGAAATAATCTATAAGATCACCAAAGATTTCATGTCCTTGCGAACAGAAAAAGGACACATTTGGATAGATGGTTTTTACACTGTCCCTGCACTTTTTATGCCAGTCTTCTAAAAAGTTTTCTCTCACACCTAATGGCCACTGCATTAATTTTATGATGTCCTAGCTGATCACTGATTTTAGGTTTTTGATGTATAATGAAATATTTAGGTGGCTGTTAAAATCATTATGATATTTAAAGGTTCTTTAGTAATTATCTTCTAAAACTCTGAATTTTGCTTTACATTTTTAAATTTTTATTTTATTTATTTATTTTTGTCCCTGAGACATTTTATTTTATTTCCTAATTCAATTTCTTTGCTTAGGTCTTTCCTTATGAAAAATCTACATTCTCTGACACACATTGCTAATGATTTCAGGCTCTTAGTTGGTTCGGTAGTCTTCCATAGGAGCCAAGGTTGCTTTCAGTGACGTAAAGAGAATTAGTAAACACCTATTCCATTGTACCTGAGTTATTTATATGTTGGGTGTTTAATAGAATTAAACTAAGAATTTCAGAATTAGAATTGTCAAATTCTTTGAGTTCTCAGAAATTTATACATCTCTCAGATTTTTATATACTTAAGTTTTATGTGATAATGATAATAATCCTTTCTGTTTAGTTGTTTTATAACAACTCCTGTTTTCTCTTTTGTATTAGAGAATATTGTGTTGGTTCAGTTTACTTATGAATAATGCAGTTTATGTAAAATGATTTTGTGAGATGAAAGCTCTCTTGATCTCCTGGTATTAAAATAATTATTCTTTAAAATATGTACACACAAAAGGACAAATGCTCTATGATTTCACTTATATGAAGTATCTACATAGTCAAATTCATAAAAACAGAAAGTAGAGTGGTGGTTGCCAGGGGCTGAGGGGAGGGGAAATTTGAAGTTAGTTGTTTAAGAGATAGAGTTTCCGTTTTGCAAGATGAAAAAGTTCAGGAGATTGGTTGTACAACAATACCAGTACACTTAACATTACTGAACTGGACACTTGGAAATGGTTACGATGGTAAATTTTATGTGTTCTATGATGATTAAAACTAAAAAATGTGTATTAAAAACATGTCTTCCATTTTTGAGTTGAAAAACTAGTGATAACTGAGAAATGTAAAATACAGTTTAATGTATTGACTTCAGATTAAAATCATATCTTTGAGTCTCACTGTGAACAGCATTCTTCCTGTTTGTGTGTGTGTGTGTATCAGTGTGGTTTTCTTTGGGGGTAGCTACTTACCCTGTCATTTTCTCCACCTTGGACAACCTAGCATTCTTATATTTAAACTCCTTCCCAAAATTGCTTGCCCGATGGCATAAAAACAGTTTTTAATATGAAACAAGGATATGCTAATTACCCTAATTTGGTTATTACACAATATATACATGAATCAAAACCTCACATGGTACCCCATAAATATATATATTTATGTGTCAATCAGGCAAGTAGTGAATGAATGAAACAAACTATAACCCAAGGTGAAGTAGACATATAATGTAGTCTGCTACGATTTCATTGTCTAGTACATCCACCTGTTACTTAGGAATGTTTAGACAAAATTATGGAGCAACCACTGTGTCAGGCTCTATGTTAGTGTTTCCAAATATGTTTTGAAAGTTGATTATCAGAAATAGATCAAATTGACCAGTCTCAAAGGACATTTTGAATTTTTTACAAAGATTGTTTTGGTGGTGGGAGTACTTTTCTTCTTAGAACAACTTAGGTATTACTTAATCAGAAAGAGTACATTTCAGTGTTAAAAAGTGTGTTTACGTGTGTGCTGGTGTTAAAAAGTGTGTTTTCACATGTTTTGCTAATATAGGGAATTAATTCCCAGTATGTGAATAGCTATAATGTCTATGAAGTGTTCATTATGCCAGATTTGTCAGATTTATATCATTGTGGGCAAAGCTCAAGAGAACAAGGGAGTGCATATTTCCTTCTGACTGTCCCACTTTGTATTGCTTTTCATAGGAAGTGTCCATGACCAGTGTGCTGCATGTAGTAAAAGGAAAACTGTATCAGAATGTTTGTTTTGAGCAGTTATTTTTGGCATCTCTAGAAATTGTATTTTCATTTTAGGCTATCCCTTTTATGTATTATAAGCATGCCACAAAAAGTAAATAATTTTGGACATGTGTATTTGAGTGCGTATGTATATTGCATGCATGTGTATGTTTGAGAGACTGAGTCTGAGAGTGTGTGTGTGTGTGTGTGTGAGAGAGAGAGAGAGAGAGAGAGAAAGAGAGAGAGAGGGAGAGGGAGAGGGAGAGACATCCCCTTAATAGCAGGAGGGGGTAGAGGCTTACTCAGTCTATTATCATAAAGCTCTGCTAATGTAGCTTCTGAGTCATGTGACTGCAGAAAAGGCTATTATCTCAATGAAAAGGAAACCGGTTTTTAGAGCAAGCAACAGAATAGAAGCAGGAAGAATTTTCGAGTGTTCCACCATGCTGGATTGTCAAAGGGGGATCTGTCTGATCAGCAGCTAAAAAAGGATTTGTGTGGCTAGTTTGTCAGCTATCGTAAAAAACGAACGATAGAGGAGATGAACGGCGGGGTGCTCAGCATGTGCTTAGGTTTACATCAAGACATAATGTGGGTTTGGGTTAATAGAGGAGATTTATCTCTGAGGCAATACATTTATTGCTAATTGTGGGGTTTTTTTTGTTTTGTTTTGAAGAGTGATGTATGGTATTTGTATTTACATCACTGTTGAAGATAAAGAGACCTGCTGAGCTCTGATTTGAACTGCAGAGGCTGTGGACAATTACAAGGTGTGTTTCAGAAGTGCTCTGACTTAATATTTGGTAATGTTCTTGGAATTCTGTTTGCTTGTGGATTGGATGTGTGTGTAAGGTTGTGGAAGGGAGGACTGAGCATGACAACCAGACAGTGATAATGTTCTTAGGAACAAATAGATACAATCCAACCCAAATTGATTCTGTGGTCCTTATTTCTTTTGTGTTTGTTTTGTGTTTA
>JAJEJO010003603.1:58447-75511 GCA_020662805.1 Glaucomys volans | reverse complement strand
ATAGACAGAGCCAGCAAGCTACCAAATAATTTTTTAGACCATCAAATGTGATAATTGTGAGGAATTAGTAAAAATCTAATTGCTGTAAAAAAAAAAGTTTATAGTAGAAGCAGAGCCTTTTTCTTATTGGTTGGGTAGACAATATGAAAAACCACTATAATTGTTAGAGAAAAAAAGTGACAACCTAATAACAGAAGCAGCTTTCCTGGCTAGATATATCAAGTCTATGGTCTAAAGGGAAGAACAATGGAGATATTGATTTAAGCTTTATTCATGTTCTTGTGGCTGCATCTGAGCTGTGAGTTGAGGGTTGGGCAATAATAGAGTTTACTATTGGATGATCTTTTGATGTCCAGGGAGAAGACTGGCTTTATTCAGAGCTCCTCCATATCATGTAGAAAAAGAAAATTCTAGAATGTAATGACCTGACAACCTTCTCATTTTTCTTTTTCTTTCCCAGAGGTCAGCCAAGGAGAGAAGGTGAAGCAGCACCCTTCTACCCTGAGTGTCCAGGAGGGAGACAACACTGTTATCAATTGTACTTATTCAGACAGTTTTTTTGACTACTTCCATTGGTATAAACAAGAAGCTGGAAAAGGTCCTCAGCACATTATAGACATTCGTTCAAGTAAGGAGCAAAATCAAATCCAAAGACTCATTGTTGTGTTGGATGAGAGAGCCAAATACTTCTCCCTGAGCATCACTGCCATCCAGCCTGAGGACTCAGCTGTCTACTTCTGTGCAGCCAGTGCACGATGCTTCCCAGACACCTGCAGCCTGTACTCAAACCTGCCACTGGGCTGAGTCCCACCTCCTTCCTTCTTTTACAAAAACCTTCCACTATTGCATTTTCTGTATTGTTTTTTGCAAGTGGAAACTAGCATAGATACATTCAAAGTATATAATGCATACAATAGGCTCAAGATGACCCAGAAAGGGTCAGAACATTTTGTTAGCTAATTGTTACTTGACAAATTCTTATTTTTTCTATTTTTATTGTACATATTTAAAGTACAAAACATGATGTTTTGATATACATATACATAGTGAAAATGAACAGATGAAGAGATGAAGAGGGCAAGGTCTGGGGCAGAAAGGGCACAGAACTTCATGCCCACCCTGGGGTCACCAGACCCAGGCACCCTCACATGTTCAGCAATCCTAAAACTGCACATATGGATTCTTCCAGGGAACTAACAATGCTTTGTTTTGCCATCTGGGTTATAAAGATGAATTAACATTTGCTATTTTAACTCCCATAAATATACCTTTAGTATCAATATTGCAATCCTTGTCAGATATGGGCTACTGACTCTCCAGAAAAAATATATTTGTTATTTTTCTGATTATAAAAGGCTACATGTTAAACATAGAAAATATGTAAAATATAATATATGAAATTGATTATCATGTACCCTGCTAAGCTGTTGCTAATATTGGGTCTAAAATTACAATGCAATAGATAGGTAGAATCATCGAGTTTGGAGATCTAAAGTAAAATGTAAGGGCTATAATTAATAAAAGTATGCTGTGTTTACATTTTTGTTGAGTAGATTTTTAGCTACTGTCAATTGTACAAAAAATTATATGATAGATATGCTAATTTGCTTCACTATATAATCACTTTACTACCTATAATCCTACATGTATTCTATAATATCCTGTTGTAAATCTTGAATATACACAGCAAAATTAACTTAAACATTATTTCTTTCTACTTATTTATGTCTTTCTTGATAAAGTTCTATTGTTTTGAGATGATTAAATTTATTCCTAGACATTTAGTTTTTATTGTTACCTTATAATTCTTTCTGGTATATGTGAGAAAATTTATATATATATCTACTAACTACCTTATTGAACTCTTACTACTGGATTACAGAAAGATTTGGATTAATGGTCTATTTACTAATAGCTTGCTACTGAGATTTCTGTTCCGATGGTCTTGGGATGTGCTATGTCGTGCCAGGGCATGTGGGTTTCAAGGCTCCTGGGTCAGTGCTCATCTTCTGTGAACTGTCTGCTTGTGGAGACCATCTGAAGAAGCTTAGTCAAAATCTTTAAAGTGCGTTATATTTTAATTGTCATTTAAGTATGGATAATGTCATACTAGTTGCTGTAAGATCAGGCTGGGATAAGCTGATCAGACAATGGAAACCGGAGAACAGACAGGCCAGATGTAAATTAAAAAGAAACTTTATTGCCAGAGGCTCTTGGCCAAAGGTCCAGCAGGGTGCTGGGTTAGAGAAGTCCCACTTGGTGGCTCCTATTAGGCTGAGTTTTTCTAACCCGAGGGTGGGGGAGGGAAGCTTGAGAAGTCCATGTCCTCCTGGGATTGGCTGGGGTTGTTTGTCAGCACCTGATTGGTTGCTTCTTCCGGCATGCCCAGGTTACATTGCTTCTTTGTGGATGTGCAGGTTGCTTCATGCCCTACCCCCATCCAGTCACCTTTTACCACCCAAACAGTTGCTAAATGCAACAAAGGATGAATTCCTTGTACTTTAGCCACTGAACTTGTAGTAAATCCTTCCTAATGAGGTCATTTCCATATAAGATTCAGAAGCAATATTTCTCTGGCATTGTTTTCAGAATACCAAGTCATCAGGATTTAGGTCACAAGATGACTGATTAATGAGAGGCCAGGAAAGGCAAACTGTTGGCATGTTGATGAAATGGTTTATCGAGTTTATTAAGTTTAAGAAAATGTGGAATATGTATGGTTTGGGGGTTACATGTGTCTAGAAATGTCATAGCAAGACAGCATATGACCTTGTGTGTGAGAAGAATGCAGGCCCAGGAGAGCTTAGTGTAACCATGCATTTCATAGACCACAGGGCTTCAAGGGTATCTCATACAGCAATAAGGGCAAATGAACAGACAGACACTTTTCCAGGGAAGAAGTAGAAATGGTGAATAATTATATGAAAAAATATAAACACCTTTACCTACCAGGGAAATGCAATTCAAAACTACATTGACATTCCATCTCACCCCAGTCAGGATGGCAATCATCAAGAATACAAAAACAAATCCTAGTAACTAGAGAGGATGAGCTAGAAGGATTGCAAGTTCAAAACCAGTCTTAGCAAATTAGAGAGACCCTAAGCAGCTTAGTGAGACCCTGTCTCAAAATAAAAAAATGTAAAAAATAATAAGAAAGGGCTGGGAATGTGACTCAGTGGTTAAGCATCCCTGGGTTCAATCCCTGGAATCCTCCCCCCTCCAAATCACAAAAACAGTAAATGTTGGTGAGGATGTGAAGAAAAGGGAACACACACTGTTGGTGGGACTGTAAATTAGTACAGCTGCCATGGAAATCACTATGGAGGTTCCTCAAGAAACTAAAAATAGAACTACCATAAGATCCAGCTACACCACTCCCAAGTATATAACAAAGGAATTAAAGGTACCATACCATAGAGATACCTGCATATCTATCTTTATTGTACCACAAATCATAATAGCTAAGTTATGGAATCAGCCTAGGCACCATTCAATGGATGGTTGGATAAAGAAAATGTGGTATATATTCACAATGGAGTATTAGCCATAAGGAAGAACGAAATATCATTTGCAGGAAAATGGATGGAACCAGAGATCATCAAGTTGAATGGAATACACCAGACTCAGAAAGGAAAGTATTGCATACTTTCCCTCATATGTGGAATATAGACAAAAGAGATGTATTAGAGAAGAGGAAGAGGGTCTGGGGAGGAGAGGGTCAGAAAGAATAATAGGGAGTGGATATGAGCAAAACATGTTTTGCTTATAATGAAACACATTAGTGTATATAATTAAAATGCACTAAAAAGATGCCTGATACAGTATTAATTTCAGTTTTAATAATCCATTTGTTGTTTCTAAATTTTCAGAGTATAGTGAGGTGATAAAAAAGTGAAGTTCTTGAGTGAGGTTAACGTCTTGCATAACTGTTGTAGAAAAATATGTTTCATATGAATTGAAGTGCAGGGAACACAAAATCAGGGAACACAAAGGCAGGGAACACAAAATCAAGCTGATTTTTGTCCATTACGAGTGCTGTGACTTTCTGACAGGAGAGTGCTTCAACTCATGTGGAAAATAAAAACTCTAGACTCATAAACCACACAGGGAAAGGAATTTTATAAAATTCTTTGGGAGATATTTAAATGGTTCCACAGGATTGTATTCTTCTTAATGTCCCATCTTTACAGTTTTTATGGAATTTTTTTGGTCCTAGGAAAGGCATGAACTGGCCACATCCTCTGCTATGCTGGGTAAGTTTTCCTACAAGTGTTCATTTAATGTTGTAGCCAATATGTCCCTACTGTAATGTGTTGTCTCTGGGGACTTAAGCTAGCAGTCACTGGAGATCAATTGACTCCTCCAGGGGGTCTTTCTTGCTTTGGTAATATCTTGTCTTTATTGATCAAACTAATCAGTCTTCTGTAGTATTTCTTTAGAAACATGGGAACCAGATTTTCTGAATCCGAGATGAAATTGTAGAACTTTTCCATGTATTTTTCCATGGATGTTGTATAAGAGATCCTTGCATAAGGACTTTAGTCAGAAAGGCATGTTTAATTTAGCATGATCATTTGCATAAGCATTTACCACCCCAACCCAGCTTCTGTAGTGTCTCCTATACTGTGGGACATTGTCTTCACAACAAAAATTTCTTTTGAGCTCTATGAAGACATGAAATAATTCATGCATTTGATGTTCATTTTTAATTGGAGTACATGAGAGACATAAGGTTAAGAAAAGGTTACAATGATTAAAAAACAATTTTTCATAGTATTTGAAAATTTTCAACTATATTAAAACATATTATCACATTACTTTTTTGTATTTTGACATGTCCAAGAAGGAGCCACAAATGCAGCCGCATGAATTAATTTTGCTTCTTCTCAGGTATTAGATTTTGTTATTGAGACTTGAGTGGTTATTGTGTAACTTACCTGGCATGGTGCCTGTTCAAAATTTGTCATGAATGTGTCAAAATATTGATTATGGATATGGATACTTCTTGAATGACAGAAGCACAGTTTTGAGCTTCCCTTAGGTGAGAAATGTAATGGAGCTGAATACTGTGGGGAGAAATTAATTACATTTCACACATATCAACCACCTGGTAGAAAAATATTGGTGTTTGTAAAGAGCAGAACAGTTATCCTGCATGTGGTATCAGATTTAATGGAGATTCCAGTACAAGATCTGGAACCAATCTAGGCAACAATGACATTATTTTGAGAAGACGATGAGCATTGGCTACTGTACTACCAGGTAGGGATGACAGGCAGTGGGGTCATTGTCTGCCAAATTGTTGACTAATATTTCTAGGGAATGGCCTTGTATATTTTTTGTAGTTCATTTGCTTATTTATTTATTATTTCTTTCCACATTTTTACTGGTGCATTATAATTGTACATAATAATGGGATTTGTTGTTACATATTTGTACGTGTGCACAATATAATAATATAATTTGACCAATATAATTCCCCAGCCCTTCCCACCTCCCTCAATGATATCACCCCCTGGTCCCTTTCCTTGACTAATTTCCCTTTGATTTTCATGAGATCCCTACCCCCTCATCTGTCTTTTCTTTTTTCCTCTTCAGCTTCCACATATGAGGAAAACATATGACCCTTGACTTTGGAGTCTGGCCTATATCACTTACTTCAATTCTCTAAAGTTCCATCTATTTTTCTGCAGATGACATAATTTCATTTTACTTTATGGCTGAATAAAATTCCATTGTGTCTATGTATATATAGCACATTTTCTTTATCCATTCATTTGTTGATGGACACCTAGGCTGGTTGCACAGTTTTGCTATTATAAATTGTGATGCTAGACACATGGATGTGTATGTATCACTGTATGATGATTTTAATTTTTTAGGATAAATACCAAGGGGTGGTATAGCTCAGTCATATGGGGCTTCCATGCCTATACTTTTGAGGAATCTCTTTACTGATTTCCATAGTGGTTGGACTAATTTACAATCCCACAAACACTGTAAAAGTGTTCCTTTTCCTTCACACCCTCTCCAGCCTTTATTACTGTTTGTAATCTTGATGAACGCCATTCTGACTGGTATGACATGAACTCTTAGTGTAGTTTTGGTTGGCATTTCCATAATTGCTAATGATGTTGAACATTTTTTCATGTATTTGTTGACCATTAATATTTCTTTTTTTGAGAAGTGTCTGTTTAATTCATTTGTCCATTTATTAAGAGGATTTTTAAATTTTTGGTGTAAAGTTTTTTGAGTTCTTTATGTATTCTAGATATTAAGCCTCTGTCAGAAAAGTAGTTAGAAAAGATCTCCCATCCTGTAAGTTGCCTCTTCACATTGTTAATTATTATTATTATTATTATTATTTGCTGTGCAGAAACTTTTTAATTTGATGCCATTCCATTTGCTAACTCTTGCCAATATTTTCAAAGCTTTAGGGGGTGCAATAGAGAAAGTCATTGTGTGTGCCATGTGTTGGGGTGTTGACCCTACATTTTCTTCTAGGAGCTGAACAGTTTATGTTCTAATTCCTAGGTCTTTGATCCATTTTAAGTTGATTTTAAGCAGGGTGAGAGATAAGGGTTTATTTTTATTCTTCTACATATTGATAACCAATTTTCCCAGCACCATTTGTTAAAAGACTCTCTTTTCTACAGTGTATGTTTTTGGCAACTTTGTCAAGGATCAGATGATTGGAGGTGGTGAGTTCGTTTCTGTGTTTTCTATTCTGTATGAATGATCTATGTGGCTATTTTTGTGCCAGGACTGTGCATTTTTGTTACTATAGCTTTGGAGTATAATTTGAAATTAGGTATTGTGATGCCTCCAGATTTGCTTTTTTGTTTTAGAATTTTTTTGACTATTCCGGGTCTTTTATTCTTTCAAATTACTTTTTTCTAGTTCTGTGAAAAATGTCTTTGATATTTTGATGGGGATTGCATTGAATTTGAATATTCCTTTTGGTAGGATGAGCAGTGACTTTTAATGTTCACACACAAAGAAGGAATTATCACAACTACTATTGCTATGATCAGCTGTCCCAGGGTGCTGCCTAGGTTCCCCTGGGATACTTTCTCTCAGAGTTGGCCACACAAAATGTAGCTGCTTCCTGTGGGTCGTCTAGGTGGTAGTTCAGGCAATGGGGAAAATATGATTTCAAAGGTTTGATACTTACGACCCAACTCTACTGACTACACTGGTCTTTATGAACAGAGTAGGATGTCAACACTAAATGTGAAGAGAAGGAGATTTATGACTGGACTCAGTATATGAAAGATTTATTTTAAAGAGAGCTCACTTTTTCTTACTGTTTGGTCTTGGGCAATGGGCAGTGAGGAGAATATTGTCATATCCACAGGCAGCTGAAAATAACTGCAATGGTTAGTGCATATTTCTCTGCTGCTATTGATAAAGTGATTGATTCTTACCTTGGAGTGAGCAATTACTACATCTCGCATGCCTCCAACATCCATGTTTTAAGCAAGTGCCACCTCCTGGTGCCATCACAGGTGCAATGACTGAGCTCAGCAGTTGGTGGAATCATTTTTCTTCCATTGTGCCATGTTTGCTTTCAGGCTCAATGGTTGTTAAATGAAGAAGGGAGTCTGGGTTTGAGAGATTGTCAGCCACACACAGAATAGTTTGACATGACTTCCTTGCTGCACCAGGAGCCTCTGTTTCCAGTTCTGGTGCAGCAGCAACTTGGAATCCAGAAGTTCCTACCTCAGTCTGTCAGGGAAGACAGAGCCCTGAAGTCAAGAAGAATTTCTTCTGAAGAAAGAAGGCAAACGTGGTGCTGCCCAGGCTGCTGAAGATGGTCATGGCATCAATGTGAGTGAGTAGGGATGGTTCCTGTGGGAAGGGCCTCCTCTGTGACCTAGGGACTGGGGAACAGGGTAGCCTTAAAGGGATTTTGGGAAAGAGGGTTCGAGTGGTATAAAAATGGACTTCTTTGTCCTGTACCACTTATCCCTAAACTTTCTGATTCTGTCCTTTTTCCTTCAAGATCCTCCAGTTTTTCCCAGAAGGTAACTCAGGCCCAGCCAGCTGTGTGGGTGCAGGAGAAGGAGTCTGTGAACCTGCACTGCATCTATGAATCCACTTCTATAAATTATGGTCTCCTGTGGTACAAGCAGCCCAGCAGTGGGCAGATGGTCTTCCTCATTCGCCAGGACTCTTACAGTCAGAAAAATGCCACAGAAGGTCGATACTCACTGAGTTTGCAGAAGGCAAGCAAATCCATCCAGTTTGTCATCTCAGCCTCACAGCTGGGGGACTCAGCGGTGTATTTCTGTGCACTGAGAGATGACACAGTGGGAGGACTGCTGGAGGCAGTCATACAGAAACCCAGGGTCTGCCTGAGACACCCACCTGCTGTAGGGACCAACGCAGGGAATGGCCATCCCAGACAGGAAGTGGACAGGGCTGTGTCAGCTCATGTCTGGGGTTGGAGGGAAAACCCTCACTCTGAGGAAACCCTCTCTAGGTCCATAGACCACATCAGAGTTATCACTAGTCAAAACCAGCCATATTCCTGAATCTTTGGATTGAAGGTTGACACAGAATTTTTGAGAGAAGATAGCAAAGGAAGAATAAGCACAATAAACAATTTGTTATTTGTGTGTAGAATCTAGCTCAAAGAATTGGATAAGGTAGTTCAGAAAAAGTAACTATAAAATTGATGAAAACTTCTATGAATTTTTGGTTCAAGTTGTCCAATAAATATTGATTGAATTACTGTTGGGTTTATTGGATTTTTCTTAGGTTTCCTTTAAAATTATCTTTTTTTTTTTTTTTTTTGTGGTGCTGGAGATTGGACCCAGGACCTTGTTCATGCAACACAAGCACTCTACATGCTTGCTACAATGCCCAGCCCTAAAATTATCATCTTGTTTTATACTATTTCACGTATTTGTTTGATTTGGCTTTGTTTCCTATAAGTGATACAGTTACTCTCTAGGGATGCCTACTATGTGACATCCTTTGCGCTCAGAGTTTGTTCTGTCTTCTTGATCCCTCTAGCATTAAGTGCTCAGTTTCCATACTGAAGGGTTCCCTGCCCCTCCCCATCTTATCCACAGATGAGTGATAGTGGCTGCTCTTCCAAGGACACATGGAGGATGTGTATCCACATACTTTATTTGGTTCTACTGGATTCTATGACAATCTCAGGAAGTAGATTTACAGTAAATTTTATTGCCTTTTAGGGCAAATCACTCCTTAGTAGTACCCTTTTAAGAAGTTTTGGGTAATTCTTGTACATTTTTTTTAACATAAATATTATTTTATCCTATTTTCTTTGTGTTCAGCAACTCTCCTTTGGAAGAAGAGGAAAAGCAAATAAAACAAAAATTTGTTGAAAACCAAAATGTGGAATTACTGTAATGAGTATATTAACATATGAACTATCAACTTACTAGTTTTTTTTTTTTAAATTCAGGAAAAGACTGCTTTCTCAATTCATAAAGGAAATTTTATGTCCTTCAGTTATTTTGTAGTCTCTTACCTGTATCTTCAGTTGAATTTCTCTAAATTCATTCCTACATATTTTTCTGTGTAGTTACAGCTTGAATTGAATTTTCTTTTATATATTCATTGTTGCTGGTATCCCAAGAACAAACAATGCCTATCTAAAAAATCACATTGGTTATATAGCTGAGAGTTTCTAAATTTTGAAGTTGCCTTGGGAACTTACTGCTTCAATCATTACACTTTATTTCACGAGGTAGGTTTACCACACTTTGACACCCAAAAAGATAGAATAATAAAATAATAACTCTTGAATTAAGATAGAAATATTTAAATGAAGAAATTAAAGAGCCAGAGGCAGTATATCAACAGAATAAAGAAGTTTTATTTTTTAAAATAAAATATATTTGCTTATTTATCCATTTATTAAAAAATAATCACTGAGTACCTACTATATGAGAAGGTTTGAGCCAAGAACTCATTGCAATTCATGGCCTTTTTACAAACTCCAGCATGAAAAATTCAGTTTCTATACCAATAGTTTCCCTGCCCTGTACCAATCTTATCCATAAAATGATCAACAATTACTGGCTTATGGGGGGGGGCACTGTGAAGTAGCAGAGGGTGAGTTCTCTCTTTTCTCTGCTCTTGTCCTCCTAATTACCTCTCCTCCACAAGCACTTGGTGGGTACTTGTGACTCATTTTGCATACCCCCAGGCCTGCTATGCTCAAGCACAGCTCCACAATCCCAAATCTTCATTCTCTCCAATTTCCCTTTCCCACCTGTAACCCACTTTCTCATGCCCTAAAATTGGAATAGTAGGGGCTGACCATAAGTGGTCTTGTATTATAATTTCCTTTTATATTTGCATATGGAAAGCAGAGGTTTGAGAATTGTTAAACGAAGGGTTGGTTCTTTTACAATTGTTTAAAACTTTTTTATATTGTGGTAAAAGACATGTAAGGAAGTTTACCACTTCAACCAGTTTTAAGAGTACAATTCGGTGGCATTAAATACTTTCATACTATTTTGTAACTATCAGCTCTTGAACTCTTTTCACTTTGTAAAACTGAAATTCTGTTCTGCACAGTTTTTATACAGTCTTGTATCATCCTAATTTATTTCGCTTTCTCCCCATATAACAGAATAGAAATTTGCAACTGATTTTCCAGAATTCCTTTGTAGCATAAATCTGCATCAGATTTGGGCAATTGGATTTCGGATATGGAAGAGGTGGTGAAATGGTCCAGAAACCCAAGCAGTATCTGGGCCTGAATTTCTTACCTAAGCCTATATTTGAGAAGCTGTTCACAGAAGGACTCTGGACTCAGGAGCTCCTTTATCTGATTCTGTGGAGAGAGAACCCTAGGACACACTGGATCAAGCCTCCATCCATGTGAAAAGCCCCGGAAGCCAGACTTCCACTGGCGTGCAGCCATAGCACCTGCCTGACTTGCATAGCTGGCTCCTTGTCTTGGAGCCAGTGAAACAGTGGGGAATAAGACATCTTAGATCATTCTGTAGGGATCCAATTGCTTTAATTATCATGTTTCTTCTGACTAGGATTTGTATTTTTCAATGATTCTGGAATTCAGGAGTACCTGTCTATTTATTAGAGAGTGTGAATTTCCCTAGAAAAGCTATTATTAAAAAGCCAGTCCTCCTTAACATTGATTTTTTTTAGAACATAGGAAACACAGCTTTTTAAGGAGCAGTGGTCCTCAACTAAAGAACACCAATTTGTTGCTTTGTTTCCTTAACAAAAATTAGTAAATATTGGTCACTGTTCCACATTTGGGGTGTAGTGCTGAAAAACACAGAATTCCTCAATAATGACTTCTTACTTTCTACTATTTCAAACACATTTATAACATTTCAATGGATTGAGAGCTTGCACAGAATAGACACCTGAGTATATAAAGGCTGGTATTAAAATGTTCTAGATAACAACTATCTTCTCAGCTACAGAGACACCCTGGTGTGCATAACTAAAGCATTTACATGTCAGGTAGAATTCTGGGAACAAAAAGATACTAGAAGTTATTATTTGCTGATTTTAGATTTCTTTTAGGGCCACCTAAAGACTGATAGGTGCTTGTAAATGAGGTCAGGGATGAAGATATAGCTCTGATTTCTGGAAGGAGTCCAAGAAATCATTCTCCCAGGTGGTTTGGTTTCTGCCCACCAGGAGGTGCAGCTTCCTAACACTAGCTCACTTCCCATGTGAATTGTAGGTTTCACTACGACTTCAACATTCCTCATGTTAAGAATCAAGAACATTACTTAGTTGACTCTCTAAAGATGAACACTTCTCCAGGCTTAGTGACTGTGATGCTCTTGATACTTGGTGAGTAAAAAGTCTTTTAAAATTTGGACTCTTTCTTCTGTGATATCAGTGAAGTTTTTAATTATGAACTTATCTAAGAGCTTCATCCCATGGTGAACACAGATCTCTTTCTTCCTTCCAGGTTGGACCCATGGAGACTCAGTGACCCAGATGCAAGGCCAAGTGACTGTTTTAGAAGGGGCTTTGCTGACTATAAACTGCACTTATACAGCCTCAAGATACCCTGCTCTTCTCTGGTATGTTCAGTATCCTGGAGGAGGTCTACAGCTCCTCCTGAAAGCTGTGAAGGCCAATGATAAGGGCAGCAACAAAGGTTTTGAAGCTACATATGAAAAAGAAACCTCCTCCTTCCACTTGGAGAAGACCTCAGTCCAAGAGTCAGACTCGGCTGTGTACTACTGTGCTCTAAGCGACACAGTGGCAGAAACTGCAGGGGGAGCTGAGCACAAACTCTGAGCAGCAACCAGGAGCCTGGCTGCTGAGTGTCTGCCTCTGGGATCCACTCTGGTTTCAGCACAGTCTGTTGAGTGTGCTACGTTGTTTCTCTGATGGATGCAAAATCATACAAATGACTAGGATAGAAGAATGATAAATGGACACACCCAACTCAGCTCTTCATCACTCAAAGTGAAGACCGAGGCAGAGAATGTTAGTTCCTCATGCAGGGCCAAAGTAATTTCAAGATAAAACCACTCAAACAATGAAGTGGTCTCTCTTCTCATCCTTGCAGACAGAGCCCAGACCCCATGTATTTTTTCAGGCCATCTTGGCAGACATTGCTGTGGCTTGTTACATTTTTAGAGAGACACATGTACCAGAGGAGGTGGCATCTGCCTAAGGTCTCCCTAACAGAGTGTGGAGGGAGAGGTGATAGGAGAACTAGAGCCCCACCTCCCAAATCTACAAGTGTTAATAGAGAAAGGAGGAAAGAGAGGAACAGATGAGATGGATGGACTGCACTGGCAGCAACAATGCAGAATAAGAAAGGGACCTTCATCATACACAGGAAGGGTTTCTCTTCTGGTAAACCAGATGGTGGGCACAAACTGATTTTCAAGAGAGGAGGGAGCAAATATGGAATTGAAGAAACACCTCGTGTCTAAATGATGAGTCGCCCTGGCCAGTTACACAGAAGAGCTGGTTTTCTAATAAGGCCTTGATTTAGGTAGTTTGTAGTGTCAGAGGAAGACATATTTACTCTTCATCCTCATGAAAACCCACTAAAAAGACACTAAAATTAGAAAGAACATAAACCTAAAGCTGAGAAAAGGAGATGATGGCAGTGACATCAACAAAATTTTAGAGGGTGAGAAATGTATGGAGAGACAAAAATTGGTACTGCAGACTAAGTGAAAGTGAAACCCAGGCTTTGTGGAGAAGCCACCATGGAGCATCATTTGTGCTCTGCTGTATGGTGGGAAGGTTTAAAAATCAGACACACCAATTACCCTCCAATCACTGGGGAAGGTAGAGCTGTTTGTGTGTGTGTTGTGTGTGTGTGTGTGTGTGTGTGTGTATGTGTGTGTGTGTGTTTTGAAGGTATTTGAAAGGAAGAGGATGGAAAAGAGGACCTAGTAAGAAAGTGTACAAAGTGTACCCCATGCTGTCCACCACAGCCTGCAGAGCAAACAATGCTCACTTCCCCAACCCAGCAGAAAATTGTAAATGTCTTTCGCGAACTGAGAAAGAAAATTAAGAAAGATGAAAATATGAAAAAGAAGAATATTCAGTCAATTACTCAATATAGGGAAACAATACATTATTCAAGAAAAGGGTCATATTCAGAGTGCTGTATGTGGTTGAAAAAAATTGTCCCCTAGGTTCTCTAACTTATATCATCAGTAGTGGAAATGGGAAGAATACCTGTTCCCCCCAAACCTTGTGTATTATCTAGCTTTTTGCCTTCTGCTTATCAATTAGACTTTTGTGTCTAAATAATTCATGTAATTGTGAAACAGACAGAGTTTCATGGAACATAATTAAGTCAATTACATTATTTGTATATTTTCCTTTATACATCTACCCATCTTAACGTCATCATCTCTGTCCTTCACATGCCCCTTTATTCCTCCTGCCCCTATTTGCAAACTCCCAGCCCCTTTTTAAAGACTTTATTTTTATTTTTTTGCAAGCATAGAAAGCAAGTTTTATTTAAAGGATAGAGCAGAGATAGATTTCTCTTGGGAGGAAGAAAGGGATACAGAGCTGCTATCCAAAGAGGTGGGGGTGTCTTACCCTTTTTATAAGACTTCATTTTTTTAGAGTAGTTTTAGATCACTACAAAATTGAGAGGGAGTAACAGAAATTTCTCACCCACTCCTAAGCTCCCCTCCTACTCCATTATTAACCCTCCACCAATGTGGCACACTTGTTACAACTGATGAACTGATGAACAGTCACACATTACAGTCACCCAACATCCGTGGTTTATGTTAGGGATCATCTCAGGTGTTTTAGTTTGCATGGGTTTGGACAAATGTATAATGACATATATCTATGATGTGTCATAGATGTTTTAGTTTGCATGGGTTTGGACAAACGTATAATGACATATATCTATGATTACAGTATAGTACAGGGTATTTGAAAGTGTTCTCCCACAAACGTCCTGTGTGCTCTACCTCTTCATTTCCTTTCCCAGCCCAAGTCCTGTCACCCACTGTTCTTTCTATAGTCTCCATGGTTTGCCTTTTCCAGATTTTCATTTATTTGGAATCATGAAGTAAGTAATCTTCTAGATTGACTTCCTTCACTTAGTAACATTCATTTAAGTTTTCTCTATGTCTTTCATGACTTGGTAGCTCATTTTTTTGGCACTGGATGATATTCTATTTTCTGTATTTATACCACAATTTATCCATTCATCTCCCTTGAGGCATATAGGTCGCTCTGAAATTTTGGCAATTATAATAAAGATGTTGTAAACATCCCTGTGCAGATATTTGTGTAGACATATGTTTTCAATTTCTTTGAATAAATACCAAGGACTGTGGCTGCTCAATCACATGGAAAGAGTATTTACAAAGCTGCCAAACTGTCTCCCAAAGTGGCTGCACCCTGATGCATTACTCTAGTATGGATTAGAGTTCTAGTTACTTCACATTCTCACCAGTATATAGTGTAGCCCTTTTCTGCATTTTGCCCCTGTAATTGGTGTATCAGTGATATCTTATTGTTTTAATTTGCCTTTCCCTGATAACATGTGATATGGAATATCTTTTCATATGCTTATTTGCCACTTGAACACATTCTTTGGTAAAGTGTTTGTTAAGATCTTTGGTGCATTATAATGGGTTGTTTTCTTATTGATGAATTTTAAAATTTATTTATATGTTTTGGATAATAGGTCTTATTAGATGTGTCTTTGCAATATTACCCCCTAGTCTATGACTTGTCTTCTCATTTTCTTGGCATTGGTTTTCACAGACCACAAGTTTTAAATATGAATGACATTCAGCTTTCCAATGATTTCTTTCATGGATTTGCTTCTGGTGTTGTGTGTAATAGGTATTGTCATATGCAAGATTGTTTCTCCTGTGTTGCCTTCTTGGAATTTTATAGTTTTTATCTTGGTGATATTAATCCTTTCATGAGGGAAGAGTTCTAATGACCTAATGGCCTCTTATTTTAGGTGGACTTACCTCCCACCACTACTGCATTGAGGATTAAGTTTCTGACACATGAACTTTAGGGAACACATTCAAACCATCATCATATCTATGACAGATCAGCCATTTCTTTGGGCTACAATATCATCACCCACCAATATTTTACAATAACCTTATGGCAACATATAACATATGCTCACAAAAGCATATAAAATCTATAAACAGTGCATATATATTATTTTTGTGTATGCAGACATAAGATAATTATTTATTTATTTATTTATTTATTTATTTTTTGTGGGAACAGTTGATTTTGAAGCTCAGGTTTGAAGACTGTCTGAAGACAGAATTACTCTTAAGATCTTCAACTGATAGAGGGGGTCCACTCCCACCATAAAGAATAATCTGTTTTACTCAAAGTCTATTAATTTAAATGTTAATATCCTATAAGAATGCCATCTCAGTGACATCTGGACAAGTTGTAGAACAAATATTTGGGCACTGTGGCCTAGCCAAACCACAATGACACATAAAACAAACGATTAAATCCTCTTTACCTCTACTAATTCGCTCCAGAAAACTTACTTTGTCTAATCTAAATAGAATGTGCCAGCATTCTTTTGGTTTTCTTTTTTAAAAATTTGTTTATTTGTTTTTTATTTTTACAGACTGCATTTTGATTCATTGTACACAAATTGGGTGCAACTTTTCCTTTCTATGGTGGTGCAGTGTATAGATTCACACCATTTGTGTAATCATACATGTACATAGGGTAATGATGTCTGTCTCAGTCCACCATCTTTCATACCCCGGCCCTTCTCCCCTCTCATTTCCCTATAAAGTTTCTCCATTCTTCTCTTACCCCCAACCTCCCACCCCCATTATGTATCATCTTTTGAGTTTCAATGGTATATTTGTTCATTTCTTTATGTTTCAATCTCTTTGTGCACTAAATCTCAAACTTATAATAAATATTCCCACATCTACACTTCCATCTGTGCATTGGCTTCCTATTTGACTGAGAAAATAGAAACAATAAAATGGGAATTTTCAAGAGCTTCAATATTGCCAGCACTGTGCTTACTCTTCCTTTCCTTTCATTAGAATGTAATTGAATGATTCTCAGCATATATTACTGTACCTGACAAACAGTAAGTCTTTAAAAATTGTTAGTCATTATTAAATGAATGACAAATATACTACTATCAGTACTAGAAGAAAAATTACCATTCATTCATTTATTCAGTAAAAATTCATTAGGTACTTACTTCTTTACAGGCCCCATTCTACAAACTAAAGACTCGGTGGAGAGTAGAATAGAGGAAAATCCCTTTCCTAAGGAGCTTATGTTTTAGTTAAATGCTTAGTTCATGCTAGCCACTACCATTGCCTTTCCACAAATTATGCCTTTTAAATCTTTAAAAAATTGTCAGGTAAGTATTACCATACCTATCTTCAGATGAGAAAGCTAAAATTTAACTCTCCTATCCAATATCATGTGGGGACAGAATTCAAGCTGAGGTCCTCAAATACATGTCTTAATTGCTAAAATACTGTGTTATGTAGACATGTAGAAGCTGATATTCCACTTCCTTTAGCAAATGCTAAAGAGGAAACCTGCCAAATATGAATGGGT
>JAJEJO010003603.1:6479-53447 GCA_020662805.1 Glaucomys volans | reverse complement strand
GTGCCTGTTCATTTCTTTGGCCCATTTATTGATTGGGTTATTAGTGTTCTTGGTGTAAAGTTTTTTGAGTACTTTGTAGATTCTGGAGATTAGTGCTCTATCTGAAGTGTGTGTGACAAAGATTTTCTCCCACTTTGTAGGCTCTCTCTTCACATTGATGATTGTTTCCTTTGCTGAGAAAAAGCTTTTTAGTTTGACTCTATCCCAATCATTGATTCCTGCTTTTATTTCTTGTGCTTTGGGAGTTATGTTAAGGAAATCTGGTCCTAGGCCAACATGATGAAGATTAGATAAAATACTTGGGAATAAATCTAAACTTTTTGTTCTTTGTGGTGGAGGTCAAATGCAGGACCTTGTGTACAATAGGCAAGTGTTCTACCACTGAGTTACATCTCTAGCTATTTTTCAATTTTTAATCAGTATGTATCTAATAAGAATTTTATTTTGTTTAAATGACTATTATTAAATTGTCTCTCATAATTGATGTCATAAATATGAAACAATATGATATTCAAATAGGGGCATTTCCTCAATCAAACAACATTCATTTTAACATTTATGAAACATTAGTTAAACACCTCCTACATTCCTGACATTGTTCCAGGTGTGGCAATTGTGCAGTTTTAGTCTCTGCCATCCAAAGTCACCTACTGATGACTAAACGTGTTGGCATTCCTCTGATGTTATGCTAAAACTTGCTCAGATGATTTCTTAGTGGATCATACGGTGACCACAATGGCTGAATAAGGGAAGGTAAAATTAAATTCTTCTTAGAAATGGCATGGCATGGAGTTTTCAAGGAATCTAGTGTGCAAGGTAAAAGTAAGCTTGTGAAAAAGCCAACTACTTTTTAGAATTATGATGGACCATCTGACAGCTAACAGGTATCTTAGAAAAGAAACCAGAGAAAGCTACAGTTAGACTTGAGAGAACAGGTCAACAATTCTGTGAGTTTCCAATCTTGCCCACAAGGGGGTGCACCTTCACACACACACAAAAACGCACACTCACACTCACACACACACACTCTCTCTCTCTCTCACTCTCACTCTCTCTCTCTCTCTCTCTCCCTGTTTCACTTCTGAGCTCACATGCATCACATGCATCCTCTCACTGTGACCTGAACCTTTCCTTACACTGCAAAGTCAAGATCCAAGGACTGCAGAGGCTCTGAAAATGAACTGTGCTCCAGGACCAGTGATTGTTCTAGTCTTAATGTTTGGTAAGGAGAATGGCACACAGAGCTCAGAGCCTTTGATGCCACCATGCTGATGCAATTTTTAACCATAATTTTCTCTAAAAGGAGATCATGACCAAGGTAACTTGCACTAAGTTGTTATTTTTCTTCTTAGGAGGAAGCAATGGAGACTCAGTGACCCAGACAGAAGGTCAAATGATGGTCTCTGAAGGGACTTCCCTAACTGTGAACTGTTCCTATGAAACCTCACAGTACCCTGCCCTACTCTGGTATGTTCAACACCCTGGAGAAGGTCCACAGCTCCTCCTGAAAGCCACGAAGGCCAATGATAAAGGCAGCAACAAAGGTTTTGAAGCCACATACAGGAAAGAAACCTCCTCATTCCACTTGGAGAAAGCCTCTGTCCAAGATTCAGACTCGGCTGTGTACTACTGTGCTCTGGGTGACACAGTGGTAGAAACTGCAGGGGGAGCTGAGCACAAACTCTGAACAACAACCTGGCTTCTGAGTGTCTGCCTCTGGGGTCACTTTGGCTTATGGACCAGGAAGGAGCTAGTCTACTATTGCATCCACCCACCAGGCACTGCTGTAAAAGTCATTGGAACCAACCCCAAGAACACAGCAGGAGAACATGAAGTAAATTCCCCTCACATAAGATTCCTCAGAGGTGAGAGTGGAAGCTGTCACCATAGTTCCTCAACTACTCCTGACACTTGTGATTTTAAAAGCATAAAACCTCAAGGTGAATGAAGTGATCCCTATGTTCATCCTTTTGTATCATTTTATCCCCTGACCTTGTCTCAGGTCATGCAAGAAAATACTATTTAGAGACACAGCTGTGACTTCTGAGGGTATTAAATGCTTAATGTTTCCATGAGAAGCCGATGATTTCTGAGGGAAGTTTCAGCCCAAGAAATAGTGAATTCTGAAAGAGAGAAAAAAAAATATAAGGAAAGAAGGGGAAGTAGGGAGTACCATATTTGGAAAGATAATGTTATGTTTTAGATGTGAGGTGTCCCTTAAAAGCTCATGTATGAGACAATGCAAGAAGGTTCAGAGGAGAAATGATTGGGTTGTGAGAGTCTTAACCCAATCGGTGAATTAATCCCCTCATAGGGATTAATTGAATGACAACTGAAGTGGTAGGTGTGGCTGGAGGAGGTGGGAATTGGGGGCGTGGCTTTGGGGTATATATTTGTATCTGGCAAGTGGAGACCTCTCTCTCTTCTTCCTGATCATCATGTGAGTTGCTTCCCTCTGCCATGCTCTTCTGCCATGATGTTCTGCCTCACCTATACTGCTGAGGAATGGAGCCTGTGGATTGAGACTTCTGAAACCATGAACCCCCAAATAATCTTTTCCTTCATTAAAATGGTTCTGGTCAGCTCTTTTAGTCACAGCAGCAAAAAAGCTGATTAAAATAGATAAGATGAACATTTTTTGGTTTCTCTGGGGAATGTACATGCATACATACTCTGGGATTTCTTCAAAAAGTTTTACTGATCACCAAAAACTGTAGAGATAAATCTTGCTATAATTTCTCAGCAAGCTGCCTTTTTATCACCAAGATGGTACCTGATATAGATAAGTGTCCAGGATCTGGAGTATGAAAATTCTAATGAACTGAAATTCTTTTACTGTAGATTGATGGGAATTCCAGCTTTCCCAATATCTTTGCATCATTTCTCCAACAGAAGGGGAGGAGCAGCTACATGGAGTGGGAGATGGTGGCCAGGGAAGAAGGATGGCAAAGGAGAAGAATCTTTGGATTTAATTGCAGATAACTTGGTATCTTTTCAAATATTGGAGATTTTCTTTTGTCTATTGTAGATACTTAATTTATGTCAGTTTATCGATTCATTAAGAGTGCATTTTGCTTGTGGGAAGGGTTCTTGAGCTCAATAAATG
This sequence comes from Glaucomys volans, assembly GCA_020662805.1. Taxonomy (NCBI): domain Eukaryota; kingdom Metazoa; phylum Chordata; class Mammalia; order Rodentia; family Sciuridae; genus Glaucomys; species Glaucomys volans. Next base: position 50,341 of record JAJEJO010003603.1, on the reverse strand, counting down.
AGGGTGAGGCAATGGTGTCCATTACTCTGTCTCAGAATCTGCAGAAGAAGCTATTTGGCAGATCACTAACATTGTCACTGTCATTGAAAGAACATTGTCCATAAATCTTTCACTTTTCATCATTATCCATTTTTAGGCTTCCCTACTATCTTTTTACTTTTTCAGAGGCCCATTTCTAGGTCTCATTAATTAGTTGATCTAATAACTAACTATTCATACAACATAAATAATTTATGTATATAGGATAAAACAACTTCAAATTGTTCACACTATGCAGAAAAGACTAATTTTTGTGATGTGTGGCAGATTGAACATATGTTTGCTTCTGTCTCTCTAAAACTCCAACAAGAGGGTATTTAAAAAGGTAAAATTCCATGATGACTAAGACAATGGAAAAGAAGAACATAGCAGATAAAATGATAGAAATATCTGAAAAGTTGAAGCAAAAATGTAAATATAACAGACTTCAAAGAGATGAGAAATGTGAAACTAAACTTGCAGAAGGGGAATCCAGGAAGAAGCCTTCCAGGTGCATAGCTATGCATGGCCCAGGAATTGGAGGCAACAGTGACTTTACTTTTGAATACTGGAAGATGATGATGCTTGGAGAGGTGTCTGACTTTAAAATAGAATAACTGCTTAAAGGACTTTATAAGAAGTTGTTCAACCACCATACCCTCCACCACCTTCCATTCTTCCTCCATTCTTCCCCTACACAGAGCCCCCACCCTGTTACATGTCATTAGCCACTTATCAGAGAAATCATTCAGCCTTTCGATTTTGGGGTTTGGCTTATCTCACTTAACATGATACTCTCCAACTCCATCCATTTACCTGTAAATGTCATAATTTTATTATTCTTTATGACTGAATAATATTCCACTGTGTATTTATACCACAGTTTCTTTATCCACTCATTTATTGAAGGGCATCTAGGTTGGTTTTACAATCGCACTATAGTGAATCGGGCTGCTATAAACTTTGATGTGGCTGCATCACTGTAATATGCTGATTTTAAGTCCTTTGGATATAGGCCAAGGAGTGGGATAGCTGTGTCAAATGGTGGTTCCATTCTAAGTTTTCTAAGGAACCTCCATACTGCTTTCCAGAGTGTCTGCACCAACTTGCAACACCAGCAATATATGAGTGTACCTCTTTCCCCACATCCTCAGCAACACTTATTGTTGCTTGTATTCTTGATAATAGACATTCTTATTGGGGTGAGATGATATCTTAGGGTAGTTTGATTTTCATTTCTCTTATTACTAGAGATGCTGGACATTTTCTCATATATCTGTTGATTGCTTATAGATCCTCTTCTGTGAATTGTCTGCTCATTTCCTTAGCTCATTTATTGATTGGGTTGTTTGTGTTCTTGCTGTGAAGTTTTTTGAGCTCATTATAAATTCTGGAGATTAGTGCTCTATCTGAAGTGTGTGTGGCAAAGATTTTCTCCCACTCTATAGGCTCTCTCTTCACATTGCTGATTGTTTCCTTTGCTGAGAAAAAACTTTTTAGTTTGAGTCTATCCCAATTATTGATTCCTGTTTTTATTTCTTGTGCTTTGGGAGTCATATTGAGGAAGTCTGGACCTAGGCCAATATGATGAAAATTTGGACCTACTTTTTCTTCTATTAGGTGCAGGGTCTCTGGTCTAATTCCTAGGTCCTTGATCCATTTTGAGTTGAGTTTTGTGCAGGGTGAGAGATATGGGTTTAGTTTCATTTTGCCAACAACAACTGCCCAGCCATCACCTATGACAAAAGAGCATATATTTACTTTCTGGAAACAGCCTCTAGTTTTTATCTAGAAATAAATCTGTCAGTGGTGACACTAAATAAATCTAGGGTGGGGTGAAGTGTCAAGTTGAAAATAAGTGAATTTCATAAATTTCTGTATTATGAGTGTGAGACCTTTACCTTCTCTTACATTCAGCTTTTATTTGGCTTTCCCTAAATGCATGTGTGGCAAGAGAGTTATTAGAGTATTTCTTTCTTTAAAACTGGTGACAGTCCCATCTACTTGGGAGACTGAGGCAGGAGAACTGTGAGTTTGAGGTCAGCTTGCCTCAACTTATGAAACACTTTCTCAAGAGAAAAGTAAAAAGCACTGGAGTTGTAGGTTAGTGCTAGAGTAATTGACTAGCATGTGCAAGGTCCTGGGTTCAATCTTCAATAACAAAAACAAAAAAACACACACACCCCAAAAAAAAAAAACCCCCAAAACCTGGTGGCAAAATAGCTTTTTGTTAGCCTAGCAAACTCATATATTTTAATTAGCTTTCTAGCCCCAATGTAAAAATAGGTCATCAGAATAACCAGTTTGTTCATGATCCTATATATCTGGAAGACCACAAAAACTCTACCAGAAAACTTCTAAAGCTGAAAAATAAGTTCAACAAAGTAACAGGAAACAAGATCAATACATAAAAACCAATAACTTTGCTAGCTCCAATAATGGATATGCTGAGAAAGAAATCAAGAAACTGCTTCCATTCATAATAACCTCAAAACTCAAAACACTTGGGAATAAATCTAACCAAGGAATGAAATATCTCTACAGTGAAAAATATATAATGCTGAAGAAAGACATTGAAGAAGATCTTAAAAGACTGAAAGCCCTCCCATGTTCATGGATATGCAGAATTAATATTGTCAAAATGTCCATATTACCAAGAGCAATATACAGAATCAATGCATTTCCCACCAAAATATCAATGAAATTTCTCAAAGAACTAGGAAAAATACAGTCTTAAATTCATTTGGAGTAATAAAAGACCTAGAATAGCCAGCACAATACTGACAAGAAGAGCACTGCTGGAGGCATCACACTACCTGACCTTGAATTATACTAGAGAGCTATAGTAATCCAAAGAGGATGGTATTGGCATCAAAACAGACATGAGAACCAGTGAATTAGAATTCAAGACACAGAGAAAAGGCCACATAGATAGTTATTTGATATTTAACCAAGGTACCTAAAGCATACCTTGGAGAAAAGATAGCCTTTTAAACAAATAGTGCTGGGAAACTGGATATCCATATGTATCTGAAGGAAACTAGATCCCTATTTTTCACCCTGTACAAAAGTCAAATCAAAGTGGATTAAAGACCTAGAAATTAGATCAGAAACCTTGCAACTGCTAGAGGAAAACATAGGCTCAACACTCCAATAATATTGGCATAGGCACTGCCTTATTAAGACACCAAAAGTGCAAGAAATAAAGCATTGTATCAATAAGTGGGATGGAATCAAATTAAAAGCTTCTGTATAGCAAAGGAAATAAGAGCATGAAAAGAGAACCAACAAAATGGGCAAAAATCTTTGCCAGATACTCTCCCAACAGAATTAATATCTAGAATATATAAAGAACTAAAAAAAAAACCTAACACCAAAACAATTCAAGTAACCCAATAAATAAATGTGCAAAAGAAACAGACATTTCTCAAAAGAAGAAATACAAATGGCCAACAAATATATTAAAAATTGTTCAACATCCTGACAATCAGGGAAATGTAAATAAAAACCACATTGATATTTCATCTCATTCCATTTAGAATGACAATCATGAAGAATATAAATAATAAATGCTGGCAAAGATGTGGGGAAAAAGGTACATTCATACATTGTTTGTGAGACCACAAATTAATATACCCACTTTGGAAAGTAATATGGAGACTCCTCAAAACAATAGGAATGAAACCACCATGTGATCCAGCTATTTCCCTCCTGGGATTTATGTAAAAGAACTTAATCAGAGTACTACAGCTATGAAGGTACATCAATATTTATAGTAGCAGAATTCACAATAGCCAAGTTATGGAACCAGCTCAGGTGCCTGTCAACAGATGAATGGATAAAGGAAATGTGATATATAATCACATTGAGTTTAAAACCCAGCCATAAAAAAGAATCAAATTATGTCATCTGCAAGTGGATGGTACTGAAGAACATCTGGCCAAGTGAAATAAGCCAGACTCAGAGACTGAAGGGTTGAATGTTTTCTTTCATATGCAGAAGATAGAATGAAATAAGGAAAAAACAGGAGGGGGATTCTCTAAAAACAGAAAGGAGATCATGGAGTAGGGGGAGGGGATTGAGGGTGGAAAAGGATGAATAGGAAAAGGGAGGAAACATGGAATGAAATTGAACGAAATATGCTGTGTACTTACATGAATATACCACAGTGAATTTCACCTTAGGTATATCTATAAAGCACCAAATAAGAATAAACAAAAAAACCAGGGAAGACCAGTAGAGTAGAGTAAGAGGAAGAAAAGGAGAGACAAGGGGAGAGAAAGAATATTAATACTGGAGACTTAAATGGAACACATTATACTTCATGTATGTATGACTATATCAAAATGAATCAGACTATTATATATTATAATGCACTAATAAAAAATTTAAAAATGTATCTTAAATATTTATTTATTTTAGCAGATTGTTGTAGTGCTTTATTTAAGCTGTGTGAAGAAAATAATATGCATCCTTCTCATATGTATATAAAGATACTAAGGACATTCAGTGCATAAAACAGTATTATTACAGTTATTTCACAGCCTTCTGAAATATACTTTGTCATATACCTAAAGAAATAAGTAGTTTTAGTATGACCAACAGGAATAGTAATGCAGTTTCTTGGGTTCATAGTTGTGTCTGTTTGAAATCCTTAACCAGATGACTAGATTTTGTAAAGATCTAAAAAAAAAGAACTAGCATGATCAAGAAATGTCAAAAACTATAAACTATAGGGAGGTAATTACTAATTTAGATACTTTCCTTTTATTTAAATAAGTATGTTACATTTCCTAGTTGCCTGTAAATCACTACCAAGAGCAAGATAAGAAGATTCTACTGTAGATTGTAGCAATGGCAGCAGCACAGTGTGTACGTTGTGTGTGGTGTGTAGCCCTTGCGATTAATAAGGAAGGCCCTTACTTTGTGGTCTAGGAGAAGCAAGTGGCCCCTGCAAGACTGGTCAGCTTTAAGAAGCCAGAAATAAGGTATAGAAAATGGAAAGTACTACTGGAATAATTCTATGGAATAAGCAAAGAAAGCAAAACTATGAGCAATCCTCCCACAACAAAGTTGTTAAGGCTAGAAAAACGTCCCAACAATTCAGACTTCATTTGGTAATGCTTACTTGGTTAATGGAAAACTATGATATCCTCCTAGTAAACCAGCTTCTGGACCCTTAGATTCATGGCCCCCTTTATCTCCCACTGGCAGAATACACCTTGGTTGACATCAAGTATATTTTAATAAAAAATGTACATGGAAAGCTGATCTCCTCTTTTTAGAATATTTAAAATATGTGAGACCCTGGTGTTTGCTTAGTTGCTCTGAACAGCTTTCTTGGGCAAGACAGGCTAATGCTTACTGGGCAAAAGTAGGAGGTGTACCACTCCTAATTGGCCTAAAGCAGTTCAGTTATTCAATGATCCAGAGAAAGCTCAGAAAGAAACTCCTTATTGTTCCTGTTAATCTAGTTATTAATCACAAAGTGTAAACTTATATGTTGTTCATAGAAATGGCTTCTGTGCACGATGTTCCCAGTAATATTGAAAGTAGAACTTGTTAAAGATAATATAGAATACTTTAAAAATTATGAAGAGTTGATAATATTTAATCTGCTAATATGTTTTGCCTATTGTCTTGTACTTTGCGTTAGTTTCCTTTTGTGTGGCCTCAAGATATTGTACTCAAGCTAGAAGCTAACATATAAAAATGGTGTGGAAAAAATAAACTTAGAGTAGAACTTAGCCTTAGATCATTGAGTCTGTGTTGCTTTGTTCTCCACCTCGCTGACGCCATCCTACTCACCAGAGACCACCACAACCCTTAGTGCTAGGGCTGGACCCCGGCAAAAGTGGTGTTTTCTCCTTATGAAAGTTCATGTAAGAGAAGTTTATGAAAAAGTATTTGAGGAAGGAGGATGATACCTCAGAGAAGGAGCTATGTCTCAACCGGGTGAAGTGAAACACTGAAGAATCAAAAAAAGAGTAAGCTCATTATGCATTACATAATTTGACAGATTTTTAAGAGATCAGTTATATTAAAATTTTGATAAAGTAAAACTGTTTGATAGTATGCAATGAGTATTAAGAATTAAAAACAATTTCTTGAAGTCAACAAACCACCTTCTGCATTGAAAATGTTTCCAACAACAGTACAGTCAATTAAAAGAAGAATAGGATATACATATGATGGATTTATAAACATATGGGCTCCAGCTGTCTGGGAATTTATATAGAATGGCAGAGCTGACGACCTGAGATGAACTCACATCAATACTACCCTTGTCTGTGATTTGACTGGCTCACATTCCCTGGTCTCCTCTCTTTATTCATCCTCTGGGATCCTCAGAAATCATTCCTCTGGCAGCTTTGAGTGCCCCTAATAGAAGGAACCATCAACATAGGTTGCTAAAGACAAACCAAGTCCTCAACAGTCACTCAACCCAAACACATTCACAGTATGTTACCAGTGTTGGAAATGCAGATGGTTAGAAAACAAAAAGACCTCCTAGAGTCAATGGGGGTTAAAAAATGAACCACTTCTAGGACCTGCGGTGTAACTCATTGGTAGAACACATAATACAAGGCCCTGGCTTCAATTTCCAGCACCACAAAAACACCAGGGCTACTTTTTAAATGCCTTTATAGATATTATATTTTAAAATAAGCTAGCAGTTATTATCCTGTGCTGTTGATTAGATCTTCTCTAATGTAGTTCAAATCTATAAACATTTATTCAAGTTTTATTGGAAGTGGAAAAGGAGAGACTAGTTTATAGTCTACTGGAAAACACAAAAATACACATATTTCTAATAAAATCAAAGAGTAGGTCCTTGAGAGGAGCATGGAGTGAAGGTGCGTGACTCCAGAGGCAGGACAGCACTTACATACAGGTGGTCAGACAAAACTTCTGAAGAAGGTGAACATTTTCTCCTCCCTCTCCTGCCTTGTTATGAGGATAGGGAGGAATATGAATAACTCTTTATCATGACTTTGATGAGTTTTTATTAGTTTGATATTATGAAAAAATCATGAATATGTGAATTATTGAAGTAATAAAATACTACATATGGACCAAAACCCCTCTGAGTTCCCCTACAATCCTGGCCCTTTCACCTCTCATCACCCCAACATTTCCTTCATTTTTCAACTGCTCATTGATTCCCCAGTGACACAATCTATGTTTGCTCTTCTCTTTCCAAGCAGGGGTGAGAGGGCAGCAGGTGGAGCAGAGTCCTTCAGCCCTGAGTCTCCAGGAGGGAGCCAGCACTACTCTGAGGTGCAATTTTTCTATGCGCATTTACAATGGGCAGTGGTTTTGACAGAATCCTGTGACTGGCCTCCTCAGTCTGTTTCTCCTGACTTCAAGGACAAAGGAGGAAGGAAGGTTAAGGGCAATGGTGGATTCTAAGGAGCGCTCCAGCACCCTGAACATCTCCCCATCCCAGTTGGAAGACTCAGGCACCTACCTCTGTGCAGCAGGGGCACAGTGCTCCCAGGGGACCTGCAGCCTGTCTGCAAACTGCAATTGCACCTGCAGCTACAGCCTCTGCCTTGGAGAGGACTAGCCCAGCGGTGTCTGCACAGCTATGGGTGTCCTGATTGATGTCATAGCACTGTCACCTCTGCTACCAGGAGACTTCTCAGCACCTTCAACCCACTTGGGTTGGACTCTTTTTCTCCTAAAAATTCCTATTCATGAAAAGACGTTTCCTTTATGGAATGGCTGGAGTCTCTGAGAATGAGGTCAGGGTTCAAGTATTTTAAAAACAGATTCCCTGGTAAAGTATATAAATTATTGTGTTGAAAAAGCTTGAAAAAATATGATTGTTTACAAGTAGAAAAGAAATGATTCAGTATTTCAGTTGATTGCATGTTGTTCAATTTTCCAGAAAAAAAAGGAGAGCATGTGTGATATATATGAAATATTCTGTTGTAGCCACATACCAAGACTTCTCACCACCAAACCCAAAGTTTAAACCTGAATGTCGAGAAATTACAATGCAAATCTAATTATACCTCACTGTCTTTCATGTGAACATAAGGGCTTGACTAGGAAGCAGTGGGACCCTGAGATTAAGATGAGGACAACTGGACAACTCAAGTGATGCTGGGAGCAGGACCAGCTTCCTGTGCATGTGAACTGTACAGTTTCACAGGGCCTGGGACTCAGAAAGGGCCTGGAGCTTGATTGAACATTCTGCTATCTCTGTCTGGAAATCTGTAATAACTGTGTCTTTGAACTTGTGTTTTGGAAGTGAAGTCTTATAAGAGGCTGGAGCATGTGCATGAGCAGAGGGGATGCCCAGAGCTTTGGGACAGAGCACATACAAGCTTAGGCTCAAGGTCACAGTGGCAGACTATGAGCTGGCAGATGTTTGACCCATTCTAAGTGTAGGTGCATGCTCTCTGGTGCTCTGTGGCACCTGAAAATGTTTGGCAATCAACGTTGCTAGTAAATTTTTACAAAGCGAGAGCCTATATGTGAACATTGCAATAAAGCATTTTGGAGAATTAGAATCCTTTGAAAAGTTTAGAAGTTTTCTAGCTGGATGGCGTGGTGCACGCCTGTAACCCAGCAACTCAGGAGGCTGAGGCAGGAGGATTGAGAATTCAAAGCCAGCCTCAGCAAAAGTCAGGCACTAAGCAATTCAGTGAGACCATATCTCATATATATATATATATATATATATATATATATATATATATACACACACATACATACAAAATAGGGCTGGGGATTTGGCTCAGTAGTTGAATGCCCCTGAGTTCAATCCCCAGTACCCCACCCCCAGCAAGAAAAAGTTTAGAAACTTCCAAACTATTTGTTTGCAGAACAAATATGCACAGACTCAGAAATGTGAATTAAATGGTTAGATAGGAGCCTGATGGAGAAGAGCACTATTATCAAATGAACAAATTATTAAGATTCAGCTTAAGGAAGCATTCTGAATTATGCACAAATCATGGAGCCATATTCCATTTATTAGACCTCCACAAGTTATAGAAAATGTCAGAGGGAACATTAAAATGCTGATGTATAAATTTACATTTAAAATTCAATTCAGACTCATGTGAAACTGATTTGTATGAGGAGTTAAATCATACAAAAAGTGTTCCAAGAGAAACATCATCCACAGGTTTACTAAAATTTATATTTCAATCTAATTTATCAGATATTTATGCTAACATTGCTATTGCATATAAAATACCTTTAAAAGCCCTGTGCCTATTGCATCATTTTTCCAAATTGGAAATTTTCAGAATTTCAGTTTGCAATCTTGCATTTACCAAGAGCACCTGACATCACTTGCAATTATACTGCTTGATAACAAAGTTTCTAAAAGATTAAATTTTGAAAATCTAGCAAATTAAATTAACTAAGCACAAGGCAGAAAAAATCTTATGACTAATCAAGATGTCACGTTCCAAAGTAATTTAGTTATTTTTGTATAAACTTATGACACTATATTGTTTCTCATTTTCTAAGTTTATGTTGTTGCTTCTGTATCGATATAAGTTCTATTTTCTTTTGTAAGTAATACCATATTTTATAAAGAGAACTCTGTGTTATGTCACTTAATGGCACTTTTTCTGGGTTTGAAAAAGAGACCCCAAATTTTCATTTTGTGCTGGGTCCCACAAATGTTATAGACAGACCTGGTTGGGAATCTTGAACCCAGAACCAACACTTGAAAGATGGGTTGTTGAAGCCAGAAGGCAATCAGGATGTTTGAGAATGTCTTTTGCTTTGCATATTAGTTATTCATCCATCTCTCCCAGGTTCCCCAGTTCGCTCAAGCGTTTGTGTGTGTTTCTTTCAAGAATGACATGATACATTGCAGATGTAAATAGAAGAAATAGATCTCCACAAAAGAGGACCCTGTTTACCCATGGGTCATTGATGGAATCCACCCCCATATCGCTGCCTGTGATGGTCTTTGTACTTAGGGTCCCATTTTATCCCATTTTACTGTGGATGTAGTCTCTCCTTCATCCATCAGTCATCAGTGATGTTGTAGAAAGAATGAAAACCCAGAGAGGAATTCCTCTGTACTTTGGAGAGTCCCAAGGACTGGTTAGGGTAATCTCAGACATAGAAAGTCCCATGTGAATGTGGAAATGATCCTGGAGTTCCATGGTGCAGGACAACTTCTCTCCACTTTCATACCATTCCATATTTCACATGTCCAGTTGTTCAGAAACATTTTCTCTGTCATATTGTGCAAAGGAAGTTCACAGCTTGAAGAATTTTTAGAAGTCCTTTAGTCCAATTTCAGTTTACAAAGCAGAAATTATATGCAACATGCCATATAACACAATCTTCTAGCACATGAATGGGAATAGAAGAAAACTTTATTTCCTTCCCTCCTCCTTTGTAATTTCTGTCTGCCACCTCATTCCTATAGGACCAGATTGCTGAATAGAGAGAAACTGCCTCATGCAAGTCCAGCCACTTGGAGCTCTGCAGTGTGTCTGGGAAAGCCTTGGTCCAATCAGTTTGACAGCCAGAATGGAGAGCTCTGATTTATGAAAACGTTTGGCACTTTAGGCAGGAAAGGAGTCTTAAGTTAAGCCATGTTATTCTGCCAACAAATCGGTTCACCATTCACTGGCTGCTGTTGGAGCAAGAAAGATAACAGGCCATCCTCAATACCCAGGTCATCTCCACGGCCTTGTCTAAAAGTGGCAATGTATAGTAATTATCCCAGGTGGTCATCCCTTGAAGGGACACCAACATCACCAGCACCATTCCACCATTGTCAGTAAAAATGGTCAGTGAAATTGAGACACTAAGGGGAACATTTTCCTCCCATGATTGAGAGTCTGTGAAAAATATATATTTTTTGAATATCACACCTGAGAAGAGCAAATGAAAACCTACGGTATCTGTATCCAAGAAAGAAGTTTTCCCAGTGAAGAAGTTGAGAATATGGAGAGTGAATGACAGAAAAGAAGAACCTTAGAATGGAGAAATTTCATGTGAAAGCATGTATTTTATATGTACATGCATGTATTCATATATAGAGTTGAGGGGTATCACCACAGTTGTCCTCATATCGTTCAGTGTATATGATGGGATTAGAGGGATTAGATTTAATTTCTACACCTCTGGGTACTAGTGAGTATATATCACAGAGAAGGGGTCTTCAATTCTGGAAATGAGGTCATCTTTTGCAGAATTCACTTTTCATGGTTAGTTTCTCAGGGTCGGTTTCCTATTTTTACAATCCCTATAGCAGACAGAGGCAATATTTAGGCTTCACTGGATTTATTTTATGGAAGCAATCAGAATATATCAATACATTAAAGCAGGGAAAAAGGGTTTTAGTCAGAGGGAGAGAATCCTTGAACTTTCTAAGACTGAAAGACTTAATGTTTTGGGGGAAAGACCACTGTAGTAGAGTTTGAGAGAAAGCTCAGTGGTGGAGACAGGAGTTCATGTCTTGAGGATTGGCTGGTATTTTGGAAGATCACAGAAAACAAAAGCACATTAAGTATAGAACTACATGTGGTTACAATTTTGAATCTGCTGCCTGATTTTTTTTTATAATCTTTCCTCTTTCAGGACTTTGCAGAATACAAGCCACACAGCATTAGGAAAAGTTTTCTTAAATCATGTCAAGTTTCTCATTATGAATCAACCCACCCTGTCAAACTGTTTCTAAAGTGGGAACATTAATAACCCAAGAAATTATTCCCCCACTCTCTTATTATGATTCAATCTTTACTTTTATCACAGCTCTCCTTGCTGAAGGAAGATACCACAGTTAGATTATTGGTGCTGTCCATCATCTGGTATTGGCAAGTCATGGGCAAGGTGAGGCTTGGAGGAGCAGGTCTGAGATAACATGCATTCTAAATATTCAGTGATCCTCCCTTACTCTGACTTTTGACTTGCCTGTTCTTTTGAGGAAGAGCTTTTCTCTGTGACAGGCAAATCTTGAAGGTAGATTGGGCTGAAAAGATAGGTATTTTAAAATCTTTGTTCATGAAAAAAGCATGGTAATATCTTTATTTCAAACATTGAAAAAACATCATTCATGTTGAAAAACCAACAGTATCTACTCTTTCCAGTTTAGTAATAATGGCTCAATAGTATGCACAAATATCAACCTTGATCTCCACATACTCATTGTGCATTTATCTGATTTGAGACCTACTTTATTAGTCTATTGCTGCTTTTATGTGTCTGAATCCCTCATGGGGAAGAGACCATTTAATGAGAGTTCACTAATTAGAGATGTGACCACCAGGTGGCAATCTACCCCAGCTAATGCAAAATAGTTGGATTCCCAACCAACAGGATAAAGGCAGAAGCACAGCCTTTTTCTTATTGGCTGGGTGGAGGAGTATAATTGTTAGAGAAAAAAAGGGACAACCTGATAGAAGTGGGTCTCCTGGCTGGAGATCTCAAGTAAATGATTGATCCTAAAGGGAGGAACAATGAAGACATGGATTCATCCATTAGTCATATTCTTGTGGCTGCAGCTATACTGTAAGTTGAGGGTTTTGTGGAGACAGAATTTATTAGTGGATGGTCTTTAAATGTTCCTAGAGAAGACTGGATTAGAATGGATGAGAATGTTTGGTGGCCGAATTTTGCTTAATAGATTCTCCCCCTAGATTATTTTTATTTTAAGTTGAGATGTAGAATATGGTTTTTGATATAGAGTATACATAGTGATAATGAAAGGTGGTTGAATAAATGCTCAAGGAAAAGCCTGATGGAGGGGACATGGCACTCCATGCTACAGTGTATGTTAGCAGATGTTCTTTAAATGTCCAGGGAGAAGACCTGTTTTATTCAGGTCTTCTCTAGTTGCTGTAGAAAACTGAAAATTCTGAAGCATAATCACATGCCAACACCTTCTTTTCTTCTTTTTCTTTCCCAGGGGTGAGTCGAGGAGAAAAGGTGATGCAGAGCCCTTCTACCCTGAGTGTGCAGGAGGGAGACAGTGCTGTTATCAACTGTACTTATTCAAACAGTGCCTCATCCTATTTCCTTTGGTATAAGCAAGAAGCTGGAAAAGGTCCTCAGCACATTATAGACATTCGTTCAAGTAAGGAGCAAAGTCAAATCCAAAGATTCACTGTTGTGCTGGATAAGAGAGCCAAACACTTCTCCCTGAATATCACAGCCACCCAGCCTGGAGACTCAGCTGTCTACTTCTGTGCAGCCAGTGCACGATGCTTCCCAGACACCTGCAGCCTGTACTCAAACCTGCCACTGGGCTGAGCCCCACCTACTTCCTTTGCCACAGACTTTCCAGTATAAAATTTGACAAATTGTACATTTGCAAGTGGAATCAAGCACATTAATATTAAAAACATATAATAAGAAGGTTAGGTTCAAGATGATAAAGAATGAGTTAGAACATTTGGTTAACTGATTGTGGCTTAATAGATGATTTTTCAAGTTCTGTTTTTCCTTTCTTTCTTTTTTAAAATTTTATGGCACTGGGGATCAAAACCAGAACCTGTACACACTAGGTAAACCCTCAGTCACTGAGCTGCATACCCAGCCCTCAACTTTACATTTATCACATATAATTAAGTTGAAAATATGATGTTTTGATATACATAGAGGAATTGAACAGCCAGATGAAGAGACACATAGGGTGGTGGTGGAAGCAGGGTGAAGTTTCATGCCCTCTTTGGGGTCCCCAAATTTGGGCACCTCCACATGTTCTTCAGACATCCTAGTGCTGAGCAACTGGATTCTTATGGAGAATTAGTAATGCTTTCTCTTGAAATCCAGACTTTAAAGAGGAGTTTACAATTGTTATTCAGATTTCTCCATTCAAATAACCCTAAATATCAATGTCATAATCCCTGTCAATTAGGGCTTTTGATTCTTTAGAAAATTTCATTTGTTATTTTGTCTGATTGTAAAACATTATATGCCTGTAGAAAATACACAAAATACAGAAGTATGAAAGTGGTTATTATGTAACTAATCTGTTGCTAATAGTTGGTGAATGGAGACAAAGAATTAGCTATGTAGCATCAACAAAAAAAGTCTAGAGATCTCTTGTACAATATAAGGACTACAGTTAATAAAATTAAAATTGAAAATTGAAATTTTTGTTAAATAGGCAATTTTAAACTCTTCTTTCTGTAAAAACCTCTGAAGTAATTTGCATAAGATGATAGATATGCTAATTTGCTTCACTATATAATTACTTTATGGTTTAGTTATCTTTTTTGACTTAAAGACCCAACCAGAACAATTGTACAGAAGGAAAAGTTTATTCAAGGGCTTACGGTTTCAGAGATCTTAGTCCACAGAAGGTCAGGTCCATTCCTTGGAGCTTGAAGTGAGGCTGAACATAATGGCAGGAGAGGGTGGCAGAGGGAAGTAGCTCACATCATGGTGATCAGGAGGCAGAGAGAAAGCCCATTTGCCAGATACCAATATATACCCAAAGCCGTGCCCCAATTCCATTCTCCTCCAGCTACTCCCTACCACTTCAGTTACCACTCAGTTAATCCCTCTCAGGGAATTAAATTACTGATTGGGTTAACACTCTTCTAACCCAATCATTTCTCTTCTGAACCTTCTTGTATTGTCTCACACATAAGCTTTTGGAAGACACCTCACATCCAAACCACTTTACTATCTATGTGTATCTTCTAAGATCCTGTTGTAAACTTCAAATATACACAGAAAAATTTCTTCAAAAATAGCATTTATTTCCCTTGTTCCTTTATAATAAAGCTCCATTGTTTTAAGATAACTAAATTTATTCTAGGCTACTTAGTTTTGATTACTACCTTCTCTTTCTGGTGTATGTGAGGAAATTGTCATGTGTTAATCCTCCACTTAACTCTCATTGTGGATTGCAGAGGGAATTTGGACTGAAAGATAATTTAAAGATAGCTTACTGCAAATCTCTCTGCCAAATCTTTATGCTGTGACAGAATCAGCATTACTATCACCAGGTTCTTCTTAAAAACTTATGTTTTTTAATGTTGATAAATTGCTGAAAATGAGGAGGAAGTTGTATAAACAATCACTCATCTAATTTTCTCTCCTCTGGCCCAGGGTGGTCTTATTTCGAGAGCTCCCTTATTCTTCCAAAGGTGTATGTGAGTGGTTCTTGGTGTGGTGAGAATGATTCCTCTTGGATGAATTATTGATATTAGTTATCAGCTAATTGGCTCATTATTAGAGTAAATTAGGTTTAAAACATCTGAACAGGAATAGTCAGTATTGCTCGATCTACAATGGTCTTTTCTTATTCTATTAGGGATTAAATCACTGATTGGGTTAAGACTCTTCCAACTCAATCATTTCTCCTCTGAATCTTCTTATATTGTCTCACATGTGAGCTTTTGGGGGTCACCTCATATCCAAACCAGAACAACTACCCTTAGGTTTTTCTACAACTGAATATTTTAAAATTTTATGCCATTTTATTGAAACAACCATCATTTTATGCCTTTAGATTTCTTTGAAAATTTGATTTTTTTTAGTTCTGTACAACATTTTGACAATTGGCAATGGAGAGTTTCTTTTGAAGGTTATACCAAATCCTATAATCAGGTTGTCATGCTGTGTATGTAAATTTAACTGCACCAACTCTATCTTAAATTTTTAGCAGTAGACATTTTTCTAACATTTAAAACCTAATTTTGTTGATCAAAATTCACTCAATACTAACTGAGAATATTATTTTAGTCAATGAGGACAATTGATATTATATGGATATTTGTGGCATTAAAATATTATAATAACCATGATATTATAAGGATATTCTTGGCATTGAATGACATGTCCAACAATTCTTTATGCTTGTTGCATAAGTGATGGGTTTGCAGAACTGAATTATAGCATTAGTATGGCTATTGCCTCAAGAAAAGTCTACTCCTAATCAAGTTTATTACATTAGTAGGAGAAAAAAGTAGGATAAATTAGAAATATATAGCATTCTAGCATTTAATAATCATTAAAGTGATTAACAAAGGACTGTAAAAGAGAATATGACCATGAATACTTCCAATCATCTGGAGAATTCTGTTCTGATAGTCAGGAGTGCACTATTTTATGCAAGGACATGTTTCCTTTAATGATCCTTGGTCAGTGCTCATCTTCTGTGGACTGTCAGCTCCTGGAGATTCTCAGGATAAGATAGTTAATAAGATAGTTAATGTGAATAACAAAGATCCTGTCATTTAACTATGGAAGTCATACTAATTGGTAAAAATGCAACCAAAGATTAATTCTTTGTGCTTTATTTGCTGAACTGGATCCAATAAAATCATTTTCATAACATTCTGAGGAAGTATTTGTCTGGTATTGCTTTGAAAATACCAGGTTATCTCATATAGGTCATGTAAAGGCTGATTCATATGAAAGGACAGGTAAGGCAACCTGCAGCTGGCTGGAGTACCATGAGTTCATTTATCTAGCTCGGTTTGTAGAAGAATGGGATATGTACAATTTAGGAATTACATGGACCTGTTGGTGACTAATGACATACATCTTTGCCAGGAGGAGCAATGCATGCCCATGAAAGCTACGGGAAACATGCATTACCAATGCTGGTGGGTTAAAGCATGTCTGCTACAATAATTATTTTTAGTTTTAATGTCTTGTTTTTTTCATTCCACATTTTCAGAGGATAGGGAGGTGATGAGAAAAGAGAAATTTTTCAGTGAGTATAAAAGCTTACATAACCATCTCAGAAAAATGTGCTCTCTGTATGTAGATAAATGAAGTGATGCAGGAAGGAAAAACAAAGTCACATAGATTTTAGTCATTGTGAGTGGCTGTCTGATAGGAGAGTACTTCAGTTCATGTCACCAATAAAAATGAGTACTATTATGATATATGTCATGTAGGAAATGCAATTTTATAAAGTCCTTCAGGAGATACTTAAATGGACAGTATTCTTGGCAATAACTCATCTTTATAGTTTTTATGGGAATTTGTTGGTCACAGGAAAGGCCTGATCTGACCATACTCCCTGCTATGCTAGAAAAGTTTTCCTATAAGGGCTTATTTATTGTTGCAGCCAATATGTCCCTGCTGTGATAGGTTGCCTCTGGGGACCTTAGCAGGTGTTCACTGGAGATCATTTGACTCCTCCAGGAGGCCTTTCTGGCTTTGGTAATATCTTGTCCTCATTACCCAAACTAATCAGTTATTTGTAGTGTTTCTTTGCACAATTGGGAACCAAAGTTTTGCATCCAAGAAGGACTTGTGGAGTTTTCAGTGGGACTTTAGTCAGAAAGGCATGTTTAATTTAGCATGATCATCTGCTCAGGCATCACCCCCTCCCCAGTTTCTATAGTTTATTTTATTCTTTGGGCCCTTGTTTTCATGACAAAAATGTCGTTGAGGAGCATGAAGAATCAAGAATTTCAAGTATTTGGTGTCTATTTTCAGTAGGGACATAAAAGTACATAAGGTTAAGAAACGGTTAAAGAAATCAAGAAACTTCATTGTTACTATAGCATTTGGAAGTTTTGAATTCCATTAAAACATATTGACATCACTGTATACATATATATATATATATATATTTTTGTAATTTGACCTGCTAAAGAAGCCACAAGTTCAGCAACATGAATTAATTTTGTCTTTCTATGCAGATGGAATTTCACACTGTAGTCTGGAGTAGTAGTTGTGTATCCTACCTGTTATTTCACTTTTCAACTTTTAACATAAGACATTAAATTCATTCAAAATATTTGCCTGATAGCATCAAGTATCCATTCTGGTCATGGATACTTCTTGAATGAGAGAAAGGCAGTTATGAGATTTCCTTGAGTGAGAAGTCTAATAAGTTGAATAGTGAGAGGAAATCAATACTATCTCATAATTAGTAAACTTCTTGGTAGAAAAATGTTGGGAGTTTTTAGGGGACAAAACAATTGTACTGTATGTGATAGCATCAGGTGTAATGGAGAGTCCAGTGTAAGATCTGAAGATGCTTCAACCAATCCAGAGGATAATCTTTGACTAATAGAGCAAGAAATGGGTGATGACAGGCAATGGGTCTATATTTTTTGTTGTTGAGTTATATCTCTAGAGCATGTCCTTATTTTTAACGTTCACAGAAAATGAAAGGTTTTCACAATTGCTGATGCCATGGTCAGCTTTTTGAGGGTGTTTTCTGGAGTTACCCAGGACACTTTTCCTGCAGATCTGGGCATATTTCTGTGGTGCATCCAGGTTCCCAGTTAAAACAAAAAGAAAAACATGAATTCAAAGCTTTAATAACTTAATGACTAAACTCTGGTGTCTAATTTGATCTTTATGAACAGAACTGGGATGGGAAAATTAAATTGAGAAGAGACTGGGACTTTTACAACAGGACTCAATGTCCAAAGATTTCATTCTGAACATTTTAGTAAAGAAGGTTTAATTTTTTTTCCTTCTGTTTGGGCTGAGACAGGCAACTCTGGACAGGCACTAGAAGTGAGGGGGAATATTTTTATATGCATAGGCAGGTGCAAAGAGCTGCAGTGATTAGTGAGCTCAGACTTCTCTTGATAATGTGATTGATTTCCAACTTCAAATGAACAACATTTTGAAAGTTTACTGTGTCTCACCCACCACATCCATAAAAAGACCGGTAACTAGTGACTCCTAGAGGAGTATGTGGAGGATCTACCCCTCAGAGATGCAAACTCCTCTATAGGTAGATAAAGGATAATTTTCTCCTAAAATCTTTAAAAATAGTCTTTTAAAATATTTTATTTCCACTTTTACTATAGTATATTCCTGCAAGCTTTTTCAATTCCATTGTTCTATTTGTTTCATTCTATGCCAATCTCAGAAAGAATTTTTATAGTAAAATTGATTACCTTTTGGCCATAAGTCACCTCTCAGCAGTTATCTTGTTGAAGAAGATTTTGATAATTCTTGCACAGTTATTTTTCAATATAAATGTTAAGAAATTCTGCCCCAATTTTTTCATTTCCAATAACTCTCTATTAAAACAAATAAAAACATACAAAATTTTAAAAAATTCTTGAGAACCACAAAGTTGGAATTTTATTCATTGAATATATTTACACATAAAATATCAACTTATTTATTATCTTTTAATTTAAGAAAATGCTAATTTTCTCAACTTGTAAAAGGACTTTTATGTTCTTCAATTGTATTTTGAAGTTTCTTATATTTATCTTCAATTAAATTTCTCTCTGTTATTACATATTCATCTGTGCGTATGCATTTTCAGTTCAATTTTGTTTTATGTGTCCATTTTTCCCCCCAGTATTCCAAATACAAAGAAAGGCTGTTTAAAAATATAGCAGTGGTCATATACCTAAGATTTTCTCCCTTTCATGGATGGGTTAATTTGCAATGTATACACACTACCTGGGCAATGAGATTTTATTTTTGGTGCTAGCCTAACCTCAAGCCAACACCCAAAATGATAGCATAATGAAAAGGATTAATTCTTGAACAGACATGTGAATCTTTAAGATCTTCAAAAACAAGAGGCAGTATATTAACAGAATAATGAAGATGGACTTTTAAAAACTGTATTCACTTTTATTTCTTGCACTCTGGGGGTCATGTTAAGGAAGTCTGGTCCTAAGCCAGTTATTCAAAATGCTCATTGAGTACCTACTGTGTGACAAACTTTGACCTGAGAACTCATTACAGTTAATGGCCTTTTTACAACTTCCAGCACAAACAAACTCAGTATCTATATTCTAAGTCTACCTGCCTCAATCAACCTTATCCATAAAATGATCAAAAACTACTGGCTCTTAGAGGGGCATTGTGAAGGGCAGAGCATAAAATCTGTTTTTTTATGCAGTTGTTCTTCTCAAGATTTTTACTTCAAAACATTTGATATAAAAATATTGCTTATTTTGCACACATCAGGTCTTCTGTGCTCCCTCAATATCCCACAATACCAAATATTTATTCTCCCTGATTTCCTCCTTCAACATCGAGCCCCATTTTCTCACAGGTTGGTGGTAGTTGAGTGGTTGGGTGATGAGCAATCCTGTATTGTAACTTCCTTATATTTGCATTTGAAAAGCAGAGGTGTGGGTAGAAATATTAAAGGGAAGCATCTTCTACAGTTTTTAAAAAAGCATTTTAAATTGTGGTAAAATATATATAACATGAGCTTTACCACTCCACCATTTTTATGTGCACAGTCCAGTGGTATTAAGTATAGTCACACTGTTGTGCAAGCACCCATCTGTGCAAAGTTTTTTATTTTTGTAAAACTGAAACTCTGTGCTGTACTGTTTTTTTCCAACCCAGCATCATTCCAACCTATTTTGAATTCTTGTTATATATCAGAATAGAAGTTGCAGCAAATTTTCCAAAATTTCTAGAACAGTTCTGTATCAGTTTCTGGCAATGTGAACTGGATGGTAGTGGAAAGATAGGGGTATGTGAACTCAACACTATTTGGGCCTGGATATCTTTTTATCTTTTGAAAATTATAATTATAACACATATTAATTGTGCAAATTTTAAGGAGTTTTACGGTGACATTTCCATATATGAATATATTGTGCTTTGATCCTGTCCCCTCTCCATTGTTTTATTCTCCCTTACACTGTGCCATCATCCCCTCCCCAGTCCCTTTCACCTCATCTAGTAGTCACTCATCTACTTTTCAGGTCTTTTTAAAATTTTTTTATTTTATTTTTTTAGTTTTTTCATTTGAGATGAAACATGTTATGCTTGTATTTCTGCATTTGGCTTCCAAACAATATGTCGACCTGATATTCTTACTTAAGTCTGTATCTGAGAAGCTATTACAGACTTACTCTGGACTCAGGAGCTCCTTTATCTGAAATTGTGAAGCAAGAACTGCAGGAAACACTGGACCACGCTTCCATCCACATAAAAAACCCTAGATATCACACCTCCATTGAAGTGACCTGCATAGCTGGACTCCTTGTCTTGGAGCCAGTGAAACAGTGGGGAATAAGACATGGATTTTGGATCATTATGTAGGAATCTAATTGCTTTAATGATCATGTGTCTTTTGTCCAGGATTCATACTTCTCATTTTTCAATTGTTTTGAAATTCTTGAGTCTTTGTGTATTGATTAGATAGTATTACTTTTTCCCCTTGAAAACTTTTATTAAAAAGATAGTATCTTCCTTGAAATTGATACTAGTTTAGAACAGAGGAAATAATGATCTTTCCCATAGTAGTGCTGAACCAAGGCCAACTATTCATTTTTCTTGCCTTCGTTAAACAAATATAAATTATGCATCTGGTAAATGTCAGTTACTGCTCTACATGTGGGATACAGTTCTGAAAAATGCAGCATCTCTCAATAATGACTTGACTTCTTATTACTTCCTATAATGCTTTCATGACTTTTCTGTGGATTATAGGTTGGCCCACAATTGATACCTGTGTATATAAGGGCCTGTATTAAAATGCCCATATTGATATCTTCCAGGCTACAGAGACATCCTGGGATGCTCTACTAAAGCATTTCCATGCCAGATAGAGGCCTAAGAATAAAGAAGATCTTATAGGTTATGATAGTTATCCCTTAGATTTACAAAGACCACCTGAAGACTGATGTGCATTTAGATGATGAGGGTGTAACTCTGACTTCTGGAAGGAGTTTGGGAAATCATTCACCCCAGTTCAGTCCCTGCCCACCAGGGGGTGCAGTTCTCTAGCACTAGCTCACTTCCTGTGTGAATTGCAACTTTAGGCTCATTATTTCACCATGACTTCAACATTCTTCATGTTAAGAATCAAGAGCATTACTTAGTTGACACTATAAAGATGAACGCTTCTCCAGGCTTAGTGATGGTGATGCTCTTGACACTTGGTGAGTAAAATGCCTTTTAATATTTGGACTCTTTCTTCTATGATATCAGCAAAATTTTAACCATAAATTTTTCTAAGAGTTTTATTACCAAGGTGACCCAGATCTCCTCTCCCCTAGGAAGGACCCATGGAGACTCAGTGACCCAGATGGAAGGCAAAGTGACCATATCAGAAGGGGCTTTACTGACTATAAACTGCACTTTCTCATCTTCAACTTATGGTACTCTTTTCTGGTATGTTCAATACCCTGGAGAAGGTCTAGAGCTCCTCCTGAAAGCTATGAAGGCCAATGATAAGGGCGTCAACAAGGGTTTTGAAGCCACATACAATAAAGAAGCCTCATCCTTCCACTTGGAGAAAGCCTCCATTCAAGATTCGGACTCAGCTGTGTACTACTGTGCTCTGGGTGACACAGTGGCAGAAACTGCAGGGGGAGCTGAGCACAAACTCTGAGTAGCAAGGGGAGCCTGGCTGCTGAGTGTGTGCCTCTGGGATCCACTCTGGTTTCAGTACAATCTATGGTGTTTCCTGCTCCATTTCTTGTCTTGATGCAAAATCATGCAAATGTGCAGAGCAGCAGCGGCAGAAGGAGCGGACACCACTAACTTAGCTTTTCAGTAGTGAAAGTAAGAACAAAAGGTGGCAGCATTAGTTCCTCATGCAGGGCCAAAGTAAAAAAAACACTCAAACAATGAAGAGGTCTCTTTGCTCATCCCTGCAGACAAAGCCCAGTCCCCACCCATTGTTCCACATCACCCTTGTAGACATTGCTGTGGCTTATTATATTTTTAGAGGGACAAATGTGCCAGAAGAGGTGGCATCTGCACAAGGTCTCCCTAATAGAGTATGGAAGAAGAGGTGATAGGAGAACTAGAGCACCCAACCCTGAAACCCAAGATTGCTAATAGACAAGGAAGGGAAGGAGAAGGGACAGACCCCCCCAGCAGTAACAGCAATGGGAGGAAAGGAACTTTTCTCTTGCAGATAAGGGAGTCTCTTTTGGTAGCCACAGGCCGATATTCAAAGAAAGGAGAGGGAGCAAATGCTTAATTGAAGAAATGGCCCTTGGATAAATGATGAGTGGCCCTGGCCAGTTGCATAGTTCAGTTTGCTTTCAAGAAGGCCCATGTGAATCAGTTTGCGGTGCCTCTGGAAGGTTAAACATACATATGTTTTTATTCTGTATCTTCATGAAAACCCATTAGAAAGGCAATGAAGAATCTTCAAAGGGTATTTATCTTCAGAGCATTGAAAAGGAGATGGTGGCAGTTATGTTGAATTTCAGAGGGTGAGAAATATACAGAGGAAATTGCATCACAGGCCTAGTGAACATGGAAGCTGTGCCTCCTGAAAGAAATCACCAAGGAGCATGGCTTGTGTGCTGTGTCCTTGTGGAAGGTTAAGAAGTCAGAAGCATCAGTTACACTTGAACCATTGGAAAAGGAAGTGCTGTGTGTGTGTGCATGTGTGTGTGTGTGTGTGTGTGAGAGTGCACTTGGTGATTGGACATAATATCTGTTTTCCATAAATCTTGTGCATTAGCACACTTTTTGACTTTTCTTGTCAGACTTGCATTTTTGTGTGTGCGTATATAATTTCCTTTTTTTTTGGTATATAATTCATTTGATTATGAATCAGGTGGAGTTTCATTTTAAGTCATTTAAATTTTCTGCATATTCTCCATTTGAATATCTGCCCATTTGTAATGCTTTTGTCTCTGATCTTCAGTTCACATTTTTCCACCCACCATGAACTCTACTTCCACATCATACCAAAGTCCATGGTTATGTTATGAATCAGATTTGGTGCCTTATATCATCTGGGTTTGGACAAATGCATAATGACATAAATCTACATTATAGACTTTTGTAGAATACTCTCATTTCCCTAAACTTCCTCTGCAGTTAGAATAATGTGGCCTCCAGATATAATTTCTATGGTAGGTATGGGAGCATTTTTATTTATGAAAAAAGGGCACTAATACATTGGCATGTAAGTAGGGTGTTAAAATGTTGAAGATAGTTTACATATATTCTTTGGGTTACAAATTATATTTGTGATCTTGTCCATATAATAGGATGTTTAAATTTTATTCTTTTACTAGCTTTGAAGGGCTGTCATAACAAACAGCCACAGACTCTGTGTTTCAAGCAAGAGCACTTTATTTGCTGCCAGTTCTGGAGGCTGGAAGACCAAGGTCAAGGTATCAGCAGGATTAGTTCCCCTGAGGCCTCTCTCCTTGGTGTGAGGTGACACCTTCTTGCTGACTCCTCACATGGTCTTCCACTGAGGATGCACAGGTCTATGCCCAAATGTCCTCTTCTGCTAAGAACATCAGTCATGTTGAAGTGGAGCCCACCTATCAGACTTAATTTTACCTTAATTACTTTTTAATGACACTCTCTTCAAATACCATCACATTCTGAGGTTCTCAGGGTCAGGATTTCAACATACACATTTTGGGTGGGACACAATTTAGTCCATAATAACTCTCCAAGCACCCATTGAAGTCTCCCTGATCCAACATTCTAAGGATTTCTGGTGCACACAATGATCAGACATAATTCTGATGATGAGGTGTCCCTGTCTTCTCCTAAGTGTGTTTCTAGAAGAACTAGGAACATACATTGTTGAATAATTCTTAAAACATTCCAAATTCTAAAATAATTGAAGTAGAGAGATTAGTGATAGAAATTTGAATGCTATTATTTGGATGTGGCTTCTTTCTCCTCTGCTATCTCAAAGTATGAAATTTCTTATTTTTAATTTCCTTTTCTGCAGCTGTCTTCAACTATTCTTGGTAGTTTGTTACTGCCTATTTTTCTTTCTTTCTCAATTCTATTTTCTGTTTGAGTGCTAATTTTTTTTCATACTCTTTTTTCACTCTGTAGGCACATATTGCTCCTCTGCAGGAGCTAATAGTGTAGCTGAGTAACTTTCTGTTCTCTCTTGTCTTGCACTCCTCCTCCACCACCAGAAAGGGCCTGCTCATGGGATGCGTCTCTGGTGGGTGTTGTGGGTTTAGTGTATGTGAACGGGGGACATGGCTTCACACCTTGCACGCAGGCACACCAGGAGGAATTCCATTCTATATATTCTGCTTTCTTGGTTCTTTCACTTTAAGTGTTTCACAAGCAACATGTAACAAGATTTTCAGTTTTGATTCAATCAGATAATCTCTTTTTATGTATGTTTTGATTATTGATAGGTCTGGATTGAGTTGCTTGGTATACTCTTGGTTTTTCCTTTCCTTTTTCAAAGTCTGTTTTTGTTCCATTAATAAATTTTTCATTTATTGATTTTTTATTTTTTAACATTTTAGAAAATGCAGAGAATATTCCTGTTCTTATGTTTTATGATAACCACTCTTAAATTACATGACACCAGTATGCCATCATATAAACATTTTTTTTATACATGTCTATCAGACAATAATGTCTGTCTCATTTTACTGTCCTTCCTGTCCCCACTACCCTACCCCTCCCCTCATTCGTCTCTTCATAATCCAAAGTTTCTTCATTCTTCTCTACCCTCCTAAAACTGTGGATCAGCTTCCACTTATCAGAGGAAGCATTTGGCCTTTGGATTTTGGGGATCGACTTATTTCACTTAGCTTGATATTCTGTAGTTCCATCCATTTACCTGCAAATACCATAATTTCATTCTTCTTTAAGGCTGAGTATTATTCCATTGTGTATAGTACCACATTTTCTTTATCCATTCATCTGTTGAAGGGCTTCTAGGTTGATTCCATAGTTTCACTATTGTGAATTGAGCTGCTATAAACATTGATGTGGCTACATCACTGCAGTAGCTGATTTTAAATCCTTTGGGTACAAACTGAGGAGTGGGATAGCTGGGTCAAATGATGGTTCCATTCCGAGTTTTCTGAGGAATCTCCATACTGCTTTCCAAAGTGGTTTCACTAATCTGTAGTTCCACCAGCAATGTATGAGTGTACCTTCATCTCCACATCCTTGCCAACATTTATTGTTGCTTGTGTTCTTGATAATTGTCATTCTGACTAGCATGAGATGAAACCTTAGCTTTGATTTGCATTTCTCTAATTGCAAGAGATAATGAACATTTTTTTTCATATATTTGTTGATGGATCGTATTTCCTCTGTGAAGTGTCTGCTCAGTTCCTTAGCCCATTGATTGATTGGGTTATTTGTTTTTTTCATGGTAAGTTTTTTGAGTTCTTTATATATCCTGAAGATTAGTGCTCTACCTGAGAAGTGTGTGGTAAAGATTTTTGCCCTTTCTGTAGGTTCTCTCTTCAAATTATTGATTGTTACCTTTTAGTTTGAATCCATCCCATCTATTGATTCTTGATTTTACTTCTTGCACTTTAGGAGTCTTGTTAAGGAAGTCAGGTCCTAAGCCAACATGATGAAGATTTGGTCCTACTTTTTCTTCTATTAGGCACAGGCCTCTGTTCTATTGCATAAGTTGTGGATCCACTTTGAGTTGATTTTTTGTGCAGGGTGAGAGATAGAGGTTTAATTTCATTTTGTTTCATATGGATTTCCAGTTTTCTCAGCACCATCTGTTAAAGAGGCTATCTTTTCTCCATTGTATATTTTTGGCACCTTTGTCTAGTATGAGATAATCATATTTATATGGGTTTGTCTCTGTGTCTTCTATTTTGCATCATTGGTCTACATGTCTATTTTGGCGCCAATACCATGCTGTGTTGTTACTATTGCTCTGTAGTATAGTTGAAGGTCTGGTATTGTGATGCCTCCTGCTTTACTTTTCTTACTGAGGATTGTCCTGGCTATTCTGGATCTCTTATTTTTCCAAATGAATTTCATGATTGCTTTCTCTATTTCTATGAAGATGTCATTGGGATTTTAATAGGAATTGCATTGAGTCTGTAGAACAGTTTTGGTAGTATGGCCATTTTGAAAATATTAATTCTGCCTATCCAAGAGCATGGGGATCTTTCCATCTTCTAAGATCTTCCTCAAATTCTTTCTTTAATGTTCTGTAGTTTTCAATGTAGAGGTCTTTCACCTCTTTTGTTAGATTGATTCCCAAGTATTTTATTTTTATTTTTTTGAGGCTATTGTGAATGGACTAATTTCCCTAATTTCTCTTGAAGTGGATTCAACACTTATGCATAGAAATGCATTTAATTTATGGGTATTGATTTTATATCCTGCTACTTTGAATTCATTTATGAGTTCTTGGTGAAATTTTTTGGATCTTCTAAATATTCAGTTCTGGTGGAATGTTTTGGATTTTCTAAATACAGAATCATGTCATTGGCAAATAGTTCTTTTCTTATTCATATCCCTTTAATTTCTTTTATCTGTCTGATTGTTTTGGCTAGAGTTTCAAGGATGATGCAGAAAAGAAGTGGTAAAAAGGGCACTTTCAGTTTTTAGAGGGAAAGCTTTCAATTTCTTTCCATTTAGAATGATGTTGGCCATGGTATTAGCATAGATAGCTTTTACAATATTGAGGTATGTTCCTAATATTCCTAGTTTTTCTAGTGTTCTGAACATGAAGGGGTGCTTATTTTGTCAAATGCTTTTTCTGTGTCTATTGAGATAATCATATGATTCTTGTCTTTAGGTCTATTGATGTGATGTATTATGTTTAGTGATTTCTGTATGTTGAACCAGTCTTGCATTCCAGGGATGAACCCCACTTGATTGTCGTGCACTATCTTTTAAAAATGTTTTTGTATGCTGTTTGCCAGAAATTTGTTGAGAATTTTCCTGTCTTTGTTCATGAGTGACATTGGTCTGAAGTTTTATTTCCTTGATGTGTCTTTGCTTTTGATATCAGGGTGATACTAGCCTCATAGAATGAGTTTGGAAGGGTTCCCTCCTTTTCTATTTTATGGAATACTTTGTGGAGTATTGGTGTTAATTTTTCTTTGAAGATCTTGTAGAACTCTACTGAGAATCTGTTTGGTCCTGGGCTTTTCTTGGCTTTTGATGACTTCTTCTATTTCATTGCTTGAAATTGATCTGTTTAAATTTTGTATGTCCTCCAGCATCATTTTGGGTACATCATATGTCTCTAAAAATTTGTCGATGTCTTCAACTCTTTCCATTATATTTGAATATACGTTTTCCAAATAGTTTATAATTATCTTCTATATTTCAGTAGCATCCATGGTGATATTTCCTTTTTCATCACAAATTTTAGTAATTTGAGTTTTCTCTCTTTTTCTCTTTGTTAGTGTGACAAAGGGCTTATATTTTATTTTTTCAAAGAACCAATTTTTTCTTTGGTAAATTTTTTTTACTTATTTCAATTTTATTGATTTCATCTCTGATTTTAATTATTTCCTGTCTTCTGCTGCTTTTGGTTTTGACTTGTTCTTCTTTTTCAAGGGCTTTGAGATGTAATGTTAGGTCATTTATTTTTTAACTTTTTATTTTTTAATGTATGAGCTCAATGTAATGAACTTTCCTCTTAGCCCTGCCTTCATAGTGTCTCAGAGATTTTGATGTGCTGTATTTGTGTTTCATTTATGTCTAAGTATTTTTATTTCTTCCTTGATTTCTTCTTTTATCCATTCATCATTAAATAACATGCTATTTAGTCTTCAGATGTTGAAGGAGCTTCTATTTTTCATTTTGTTGATTTCTAGTTTAATTCTGTTATGATCTGATAGAATGCAGGGTAGTATTTCTAATTTTTGTATTTTCTGAGAGTTGCTTTGTGGCATAACATATGGTCTATTTTAGAGAAGGATTCATGTGCTGCTGAGAAGAAAGTACATTCAACTGATGATGAATGAAATACTCTATATATGTCTGTTAAGTCTAAATCATTGTATTATTTAATTCTATAGTTTCTTTAGTTTTTGTTTGGAAGATCTATCCAGTGGTGAGAGAGGTGTGTTAAAGTCACCCAGTATTATTGTGTTGTGGTCTATTTGATTCTTGAAATTGAGAAGGGACTGTTTGATGTACACAAATATAGATGCTCCATTGTTTGGGGCATATATATTTACAATTGTTATGCCTTATTGATGTATGATTCCTCTAAGCAGTATGAAATGTCCTTCTTTATTCCTTCTGACTAACTTTGGTTTGAAGTCCACTTTGTCTGGTATGAGGATGGAAACTCCTCCTTGCTCATGTGGTCCATGTGAGTGATATGTTTTTCCCAACCTTTTACCTTCAGTCTGTGGATGTCTTTTCCTAGAAGGTGAGTCTCTTAAAGACAGCATATTTTTTTTAATCCAATCTACCAGTCTACATCTTTTGATTGATAAATTTAGAGTACTAACATTCAGGGTTTTTATTGAGATATATTTGCATTCTGGTTCATTTTGATTTATTTTTGGTTTTTAACTTAGTTTCTCTTTTGATTGACCTTTCCTCTCTTTGCTGGTTTTCATTTCCTCCTCATGGAATATTTTGCTGAGAATGTTCTGTAGTGCAGGCTTTCTAGTTGTGAATTCTTTTATAAAAACTTTTTTTTAGTTGTAGATGGACACAACACCTTTATTTTATTTATTTATTTCATTTTTATGTGGTACTGAGGATCGAACCCAGTGCCTCACATGTTCTAGGCAAGTGTTCTACCACTGAACCACATCCTCAGCCCCTGAAGCTGTGAATTCTTTTAGCTTTTGTTTACCATGGAAGGTTTTTATTTCATTTTCAAATCTGAAGCTAAATTTTGCTGGATATAAATTCTTTGTTGCCATCCATTTTCTTTCAGAGCTTGATATATGTTATTCCAGGACCTCCTGGAGTTGAGGGTCTGGGTTGAGAAATCAACTGAGATCTGAAATGGCTTCCCCCTGTATGTAATTTGACTTCTCCTTTCACAGCCTTTAAAATTCTATCTTTATTCTATATGTTAGTCATTCTCATTAATGTGACTTGATGTTGGTCTGCTGTAACTTTGTACATTTGGGGTCCTGTAAGCCTCTTGTAGTTGATTTTCCATTTCATTCTTTAGATTTGGGAAGTTTTCTGATATTATGTCATTGAAAAAATTGTGCATTCCTTTGGTTTATATCTCCATGCCTTCATCTATCCCAATACATCTTAAATGTAGTCTTTTAATGTCATCCTATAGTTCTTAGAAGTTCTGTTCATGGTTTCTTACCATTTTTTGTGTGTGGTCAACTTTATTCTCAAGAGTGTATATTTTGTCTTCATTGTCTGAGGTTCTGTCTTCTAAGTGGTCTAGTCTGTTGGTAATACTTTCCAATGACTTTTTAATTTGGTTTATTGTTTCCTTCATTTCTGCTTGATTTCTTTTTATAATCTCTGCCTCTTTATTGAAGTGATCTTTCACTTCCTCTATTTTCTCCCCAGTACCATCCTTTATTTCAAAGAGAATCTAACTATGTATTTTCTAAACTCCTTCTCTGGTATTTATTCTACTGTGTTGTCCATAGAGTCTATTGTTGGAAAATCTTGGTTCATTTGAGGCACTTTGTTCTTTTATTTTTTCGTGATGTTTGTGTCTTCTCATCTAGAGATATGGGACTGAGGCAGTATAGATTCTACCTTGTAGTCTTATAGTATCCCTGAAGGCTTCCAGTACCTTATCTTTAAGGAGGAGACCAAAATTAATGGCACCCAATACAAATGATATGCCACCTTAAACCAAATGGCTCCTATTAAAGTGTTTACAATTTTGTCACAATAGTAAGAAAGGAAGTGTTCAATCATTGCCTACAATATAAACAATAAGTTTGCTAAAAGGATTTACCATTTCAAATGATGGAAAGTGAGGGAATAGAAGTGGTGCAAGATGTGATGTTTATGAGGGAGAGGGAGAGAAAATAGAGGAAACATTTACAGTAAGAGCAAGGGAGGAATTAATAGAGGTTGGCTGCTATTATTAGAGAAGTGAGGAAGAGGATCCAGGGAGACAGGGAGGTGAGAGAAAAATGTATGTAGATATTTTAAAAAATAAAAATATAAGAATACAGGACAACACTGTCGTATACTCTTCAGACACCCCATTCCTCAATACATTAATGCATGAAAAATGTTTGGATTTAAAGGTGGTAAGAGGTGTAAGAGAGAGGGCAAAAAAGAAAAAAAAAAGGAGGAAAGTCTCAGTGGAAAATTGAACCGATGCTTGAGTTGGCTTTCAAAAATTTTCTCAGATTCCCTTCTCTGCTCATAGATGGGGTTGTCTGAAGTTTTATGTTAGCTCCACTCCAGTAGGTGCTGGACGGGTTGGGTGGGTGAATGGATAGCAAGATGCCCTCATCTGCTTCCAGTCTTCCCACCCAGCCCCTTCTGTCCTGCACACTTCAGGACTCACTGAGCTGGAGAGAGCCCAGTTTTCTCCAGTTTCTCCAACCTGTGCTCCTCCTGGGGAACTGCTTCTAGTCTCTGGCTTTCCACAGGTTGCCAGACCCAGACTGGCCCACACAAACCCAGCTGCAATCTGATGTGTCTGGGCTTCAGCTTCCCCAGTCTCAGTCTTGCTGCAGTCCTAAGATCTCAGTGCCCTTTCAACTTACAGAGAGACCACCAGGGATGTGCTCATGCAAAGGAGTGACCCCACAGAGAATCAGCCCAATGGTGGCCCCTACCACACCAAGCAGAAAGACCTCAGGTGCAACCAGACCTGCAGGTATCCCAAAGTATCTCCAGGCCCTGGCCTGAGTTCCCAGACCGAGGTGGCCATGCTGCAGTGGGAAACCTGCAGGCCCTGGCTATTGTCCAAAGATGGCTGCGTGTAGGGGGTTTTTAGTCACGATCTGTGTGGATAAGAAAAGGGTCAACTGCCAGAGGATGATGTTGGCTGTAAATCAATCAATTACCCACAAACTTATTTAATCAACAAACACACAAGAGCCAATACTATTTTTAAATGAGACAGGGGCGTGACAGATTGGGCCATACTGGATCTGACTCTAATAACATGGAGTAGCCCACTGCTCCTTTATTTATAGTCACACAGGTAAAAGGGCCCTGACTGGGAGGGGCTTCTTCTGTGATGAACAGGATAGGATGGAGTTTGGGGAGCCATTTTGCTCAGGGAAACTATCATATAGCCAGATGTTGAATCACTCCCACACAGAGTCACATACCCACCCTGGGCCACATACCCCACCCCAGGCGATCTGGGACTGTCCTCCTTGGATGCCAGTTCCTGGGAGTCAGGCTTCAGTGTTCCATGGCTTAATGGAGTCTGATTCTGCTAGATGAGGATGGCTCCCCACAGCTGCAGCCCCGTATATTTAACCCTGTTGGTACTGTGTCAATGGACTTCCACTTGACAGTGACAATCCGCTGGTGGTTTGTGGGTGGTCTGTAGGCTAATGGAGGCTGATCAGCAGGTGGACATTGGATGGTGGGTGATGGTTAGGTGAAAGACCGGCAATGAGTAGACAAGAGATGGGCAAACGGGCAAATGGCAGCTGATAGGTGGTGGTCAGTGAGTGATCTGCACTCAAAAGGCAGGTGTTATGCTAGCAGATGGTGGGGGATCCCAGTGGACAAATGGGGAAAACAGCAGGGGATTGGTGGGCAGCGACAACTGCCTCACAGAGAAACAGTAATTCCTCTGCTTGAATCTATATATCTTTTCTATGCCCTGTATTATTATTATTTTTCTTTCCACAGTGTTATTCTACTGCATTTTCTCCTTGCATATCCTACTTCTTCCCTAGCTGATAGACTCTCTTTAGAATCATCTCAGTGGCTGGTTGGTGGAACCTATACACCAGCTATATGTAGGATGGTGATTTCTGAGTTTATCAAATGTGCTGAAGCTATAGCTTCAATGCACAAATAAGAAAAGCAATAAAAGCAAAAGGCATCCATACAATAATCAGAACATGAACTCACTCCCTTCCTCCTAAGTGAGATCATATCTGAACTTCCCTGATACTTTCACCGGCTGGCCACACGGACTTTACATTTTATCTGTCCCTGTCCCATCTCTAGAGAAAAATGGCCACATATGAATAAAGAGGAATGCCTTGCACAGTTTACTGCCGGTTATATTTCATAGCAAATAACCAACACCTTGAGGGTTCATCAACAGGGGAGGGCTGCACAAACTAGACATGCCATGATGTGATGCAAGGCAGCAGCAGAACCTGTCCGTGCTCACTTAATAAGACCTGCAGGTTTATTAATGAGTTCATGCAGCAAGTTACAGGAATTTATGAATAGGATATATCATATTGTATCAAGCAAAATGCTATTAATGAAATACTGTATGTTGTCTGTTGTTTAACATATTTGTTTAAGTTCATCTCAGGTCCTCAGCTCTTTCATTCTACATAAAATCTCGGAAAGCTGGAGGTCATATCTATACTTATTGGATACGTTCTCTGTAAATACATTGGAAGGATGATTTCCTGGGCACAGGTCAGGGATTTGGAATTTTCCTTGGCATACGAGGATGGAGGTCTGTTAGAAAATATCTCCAGTACCTGGTTTCAATTTTTTGTTTCATTATGGAAATTTCCAAAAAATATGGAGGTAGTAATTATTCCTATACTCTTCATAGCCAATCTTTTTATATATTGTCTTTGAGACTAGAAGGAACAAGAATAAATGCGTGAGAGAAAAAGTTGAAAAATGAAGAAGAAGAAGAAGAAAGGGGGAGGACAATATTGACTTGTCCAGCAATTGTGGCCTGCAGGGTGTGGGGGAAAGTGTTGGACAGCAGAAGGAGAGAGGTAGAGAACAAAACGTGGTAGACACCATAAGTAGGGCCTCTTTTCCTTTAAACCAATGGAACTCTTGTTGGGAATATTTTCAATGTAGACAGAGATCTGCATTTCACGATATGGCTTTAATTTCTTAATGCTCATTGCATACTATCGAATAATTTTCCTTGATCAGAATTTTCATTTAATGGATATCTGAAATTCCATGTTAACCACATACTGTAAGGAAATGGGCCTACTCTTCCTGTGATTCTTCAAGGCACTATTTAATCCAGTTGAGATGTAGATTATTGCCCAAAGTGTCATCATCCTTCCTCACATATATTCCCACAAATTTCTCCTACATCACCTGTTATAAGAAAAAACCCACTTTCATCTTCATCCACTGGAACATCACCCCCTACACATACACTGTCCACACACAAAAAACAGAAAAACACAAACACTTTTATCTTCATTCATCTGAAACATGCCTCCTACCCTCTGCAATGTCCTCACACCATTCTGGAGCCACCCCTGCAGTCTCACTGGGCCACTGTGGGTGGAGTTCCCTGTTAGGGGGAAGGACAGAGCTCAGATGTGACTGGGGCTCAGTGAGTCAGTGGAACCTGCTGCCTGAAGAACAAGCTTGTCTGTCCCCAGACCTGACACCTGCAGAGCAGGGAGAAGGCCCCAGCAACCAGGCCAGCAGCCATGCAGAAGAGACTGGGGGCTCTGCTGGGGCTTCTGTGGGTGCAGGTGTGCTGTGAGTTGGGTCTAACCCAGATGGGGCTGGGGGAGTTCTAGGGCTGACCGTGTGAGGGAGGGCAGGGGAAGCTGGTACAAAGCCACCTCTGTGTCCTCCGCCCTCAGGGGTTAGTCCTGGGACATTTTATAGATTTGTATACCATTCATTGATTCCCCAGTGACATCATCTGTGTTTGCTTTTCTCTTTCCAAGCAGGGGTGAGAGGGCAGCAGGTAGAGCAGAGCCCTCCAGCCCTGAGTCTCCAGGAGGGAACCAGCGCTACTCTGAAGTGCAATTTTTCCACCACCATGAACAGGGTGCAGTGGTTCCGACAGAATCCTGGAGCTGGCCTCATCAATCTGTTTTATGTGGCTTCAGGGACAAAGCAGGAGGGAAGGTTAAAGGCAACAGTGGATTCTAAGGAGCGCTCCAGCACCCTGCACATCTCCACCTCCCAGCTGGAAGAGTCAGGCACCTACCTCTGTGCAGGGAGGCACAGTGCTCCCAGGGGACCTGCAGCCTGTTCCCAAACTACAACTGCACCTGCAGCCACAGTCTCTGTCTGGGGAGGACTTGCCCAGCAGCTTCTGCACAGCTATGGGTGTCCTGACTGATGTCATAGCACTGTCTCCTCTGCTAACAGGAGACTTCTCAGCACCTTCATCCCACTTGGGTTGTTCCCACTTCCTCCCAGAGACCCTTTTCAGGAAAAATTTCTAGTAAGGAGCCTTTGAAGCAACTGATAAGGATCTCAGAGCCCCAAATATTGCTAAAACAGATCCCCTGGCTGAGCTTATAAATGACATCTAAATTACTGTGATGAAAGATGCTTGAAAAAGTATATGAATGTCAAGAAATAGAAAAGAGTATATGAATGTCAAGAAAAAGAAAATAGAATTATCCCAGTGTTCCAGCTGATTCCAGATTGTTCAATTTCCAACATAAGGATAATACAATGTGATATTAGTTATCTTGTACATATGTAATGTTTGTATTCAGAATTTTTCACTCCTGGAAACTCTGAAAAATATAATGAAAAATTCCTTCTTGTTTTTGAGTGTCAGGATTATAGTAGAAAAGTAACTTGCTTGAGCTCACATGGTTACAATCTAGTGAAGCTTGGGTGTGATTCCCACTCAGGAAATGTGATATTAGAGTTTGTGGTCTGGACTAGCCAGTGCAGAAGACTCCCAAATGCAAAAGATGTCTATGCATAGAATTCTACAATGTGTTCTCATTCATCACTGATCAATATATCCATTTAGTCATTTCCAAAAAGCACCCTTTAAAGAAAAGCTCATTAAATTTTCCTTTAGTTTGTTGATGAAAATCCACTGTTCTTCCTTGCATTTTGAATGAATCTATTACTCATGATTTTCTAGCATCATTTTGAGTCTGGAAGGGGGAGCAGAAATCTCCAAGCATTATCTCAAAAGAAATCTTTGTTCTGTGGCCACCTACTGAGAGTTCTCATAACCAACCCCAGAGTTTAAATCTGCATGTGGATTAACTGCAATGTAATTCAGTTCTCAGCATTGCAAACTCTTTGTATTAACATTCTGGATTGCCTAGGAAGGAGCCAGATCATGAGATAGATTAAGATGAGGACACTTGGGCTAATCCAGTAAAGCTGGGAACAGGACCAGCTTCCTAGGAATGTGACCTGTACAGTTTCTCAGGGCCTGACACTCAGAAAGGGTCTGGAGCTTGATAAAATGTGCTGTTGCTATCTTGAAATGTTTAATAATTTTGTGTTTTAACTTGTGTTTTGTACAGTGAATCTGATAAGAGGATGGAGTATGTGCATGAGTGGAGGAGACACCTGGGGCTTCAGGAAAGAATACATGTGACCTGTGGTTCAAGGTCACAGTGGGCATCTCATGAGCTGAGCATTTGTCTAGCCCATTCCAAGAGCAGGTGCATGCTAGGTGCTCCCTGTGTCTGTGTGTGGCAATTAATGTTGCTAGTAATTTTTTACAAAATGAATGCATATGTGTGGACATTGTGATAAAGCATTCTGGAGTCATTAGAATCCTTTGAAATATTTATAAAGTCTGGTTTTGAAAACTGATGACATAGCAGGGTGATTATGTCCAGGCTCAGAAATAGGAATGCCGGTTATTATTTTTTCTTGGTTGAATAATCTTTCACTTGATGGAATATTAGAGAGTCGCTAGTATAGCAAGAATGAAGTCTACATAACAGTGAGGACAATATTATTAGTAAGTGTTGAATTAAAGCTGAAAACATATCAAATGATCACTGTTATAGAAAAATTATCATATACTGCAAGTTTCATGTTTTGATCACATAGCTCTCTCATGAATGTTTTAGGTAAAAATAAGATCCTCCTGTGCAGAGGTCTTTGAGGAAACATTAAAAAAAAGCAACTGATGGAGTGGTAGTATTGAGAAATAACTTTTCAGTCTCTATTCCTATTCAGGTTGTTGTACTATTGTTTGTATGGTGTAATTTAAGTTTTAATTTTTTTGTGGTATCTTTTTTAGTTCTTTCATTTTTTATTGGTGCATTATAATTATATATAAACAGTGGATTTATTATCACATATTCATTCATGCACACAATATATCTCTAATTTGGCCACTATCATTCCCTAATGTTTTCCCTTTGTCTCCTCCTCCCTCCCGTTGGTCACGGGTCACTGATGTCCCTTTGATTTTCATGAGATCACCATATGAACCTTTCTTTTTCTTTTTATCTGTAGCTTCCATATATGAGAGAAAACACATGACCCCTGACTTTCTGAATTTGGCTTATTTCACTTAATCTAGTTTTCTCAACCTCCATCAATTTTTCTGCCAATGACATAATTTCATTCTCCTTTATGGCTGTGTAAAACTTCACTGTGTATATATACCCTGTTTTCTTTATCTATTCATTCACTGATGGGCACGTAGATGGTTCCATAGTTTGGAATGGTAATTGTTCTGCTATAAACATGGGGATGCATGTATTGCTATAGTGATTAAGTCTTCAGGGTAAGTGCTTTAGCAGTGGTACAGCAGGTCCTGTGGTGGTTTCATTCCTAGTCTTTTGAATCAATTCCATAGAAATTTCTAGTGGTTGTATTAATTGACAAACCCACCAGAAGTTTAAAAGTGTTCCTTTTTCTCCACATCCTTTCCAACATATATTGTTTGTATTCTTGATGGTAGCCATTCTAATGGAGTGAGATGAATTCTCAGTGTAGTTTTGGTTTGCATTTCCCTGTTGTTAGGGATGTTGAACATTTTTTCACGTGTTTGTGGGACATTTGTATTTCTTATTTTGAGAAATATCTATTAGTTCATTTGTCCATTTATTAATAGGGTTATTTATTTTTTTGGTGTTAAGTTTTTTGAGTTCTTCATATGTTCTGGATATAATACTTTGTCAGAAGAGTAGCTAGCAAAGACTTTTTTCTCATTCTGTAGATTATCTCTACTATTCTTAATTGGTTCCTTTGCTGTGCAAATGTTTTTTTAAACTAGTGTCATCCCGTTTATTAACTTTTGGTATTATTTCCTTAGCCTTAGGAATCCTGTTGTGAAAGTCATTGCCTACACTTTTATGTTGAAGTGTAGACCCTATGTTTTCTTCTAGGAGTTGTATATTTTCTGGTTTAATTCCTGTTTTTTCTTTTAAATATATTTTGATTCATTGTACACAAATGGAGTACAGCAGTTGTTTCTCTGGTTGTACACAAAGTAGAGTCACACCATCTGTGCATTTATACATATACACAGGGCAATGATGTCTGTCTCATTCTGCTATTATTCTTGCCACATCCAACCCCATCCCTCCCTTCCCTCTATGCTATCTATCCTTCCTCCAGTCTTGCCTCCCATCCACTCTGCATTATGCATCATGATTCACTTATCAGATCATTCAACCTTTAGAATTTTGGGTTTGGCTAATCTCACTTAGCATGACAGTCTCCAACATCATCCATTTACCTACAAATGCTATAATTTACCATTTGGAGGACCTTTTTTCTTTTGTAGAATGAGAGATAGGGATCTAGTCTCATTCTTCAGTATGTGGATATCCAGTTTCCCCAGCACCATTTGTTAAAAAGGCTACCTTTTCTGTAATGTATATTTTGGTGCCTTTCTCAAGGATGAGATAACTGATTCTGTGTGGGCTTTCTTATAGTATTTTCCGTTGGTCTATGTGTCTGTTTTTATGTCAGTACCATGCAGTTTTTGTTACTATAGCTCTGTAGTATAATTTGAAGTCAGGTATTGTGATAACCTCCAATATTGCTCCCCCACCCTTGGAAATGCTTTGGCTACTGTGAATCTCTTACCCTTCCAAATGAATTTTAGGACACTTCTACTTCTTCAAATTCTGTGAATTGGAATTTAGTGGGAATTTTATTGTATCTGTATAATGTGTTTGTAGTATCATCATTCTGACAGTGTTATTTCTGCCTATTCATGAACATAGGAGTTCTTTCCATCTTCTAGGGTCTTGTTCAATTTCTTTCTTCAGAGTTTTATAGTTTTCATTGTAGCGCTTTCTCACTTTGGGTAGATTTGTTCCTAGCTGTTTTATTTTTGTTGAGGCAATTGCGAATGGGATTGTTTTCCTGATCAGTTAGGAATTATATGTAAAGATAGTAGCCTGTTGGAGAAGTATGCTATTTTCATGTGAATTTTTGAGTGAACTAAGTTTTTCTAAGAAGGTTAATTTTAAAATTAATGTTCCTTATAATTGAAAATACAGGATTAGGATGAATGAGTAAGCATTCTGGATTATATACAAATTGTGGAACATTTATCAAGTTATCAGATATCCACTGGTTATAGAAAATATCTGTGGAAACATTAAAATTTTGATGTATTAATTTACATTTGAAATTAAATTCAAACTTAGAGGAAATCTAGTTGTATACAAAGGTAATTCATGTTAGAAAAATTGATTTCCTAGAAACATCATACCTTGATTTAATGAAAGTTATATTTCCAACTAAGCTATCAGATATTTGTGATATTGTTCTAGCATATTTTAAGAGCTTCCATATCAGTTGCATCATTTATCCCAATCAGAAATTTTCAAAAATTCAGTTCACAGTCTCGTATTGAGTAAAAGCTTTTGATATCACTTTAAATTACAGTGCTTGGAAATGAAGTTGTTAAAGAAAAAAATTGAAAATCTAATAAATTATTTTACATTTTGGAAGTTTATGTCATTACTTACATATCCTTCTAAATTCTATCATGTATCTTAAAATGCTTTTATTAGTGCTTTATAGTTATACATACTTATGGGGTTCATTATCATGTATCTCTGTTTCAATCTCCATTATTTCCCTGCTTTCTCCTTCTCGTTTTTGTCTTCTATTTATTTATTTTTTAAAAACTGGTGCTTTGCAGGTAACTGTAAAAGTGGAATTCACTGTGATACATTCCTATATGGACATAACACAATTTGGCAAATTTCTTTCCATAGTTTATCCCCTTCCCAATCCCTTCTCCTTTTCCCTTTATTCTCTTTCTCACCTTCACTCTTCTTCCTTCTATTATATGGAGTCCCCTTCTTTTTTAATTCCTTATTTCACTCTAGCTTCTGAATATAAAAGATACCTTTGGCTTTTGACTTTCTGGTTCTTATTTTACTTAGCATGGTGTATTCCAGTTCCATCTGTTTATGAACAAATAACATGATTTTATTCTTCTTTATGGTTAATCAAAACTTCATTACTTATATATACCACCTTTTCTTGATTCATTCATCTGTTGATTGGCACTTGGTTGGTTCCATAACTTGGCTACTGTAAATTGTGCTACTATAAACATTGATGTGCCCGTATAGCTATAGTACTCTGATTAAGGTCTTTAGATAAATACTAAGGAAGGGGATAGCTGGTTTGTATGGTGAAATCATTCTTTGCCTTTTGAGGAATTTTCATGGTGATTTCCAAATGGGATATTCTGATTTGCAGTTCCATCAACAATGTATGCATGTACATTTCCTCCACATCCTTACCAGCACTTATTATTACTATTTGTTTTCTTGATGATTGCCTTACTAACTGGAGTGAGATATATCTCAGTGTAGCTTTGATTGGAATTTCCTGATTGCTGAATGTTGAACATTTAAAAATTTATTTATCAGCCTTTTGTATTTCTTCTTTTGAGAACTGTCTTTTTAGTTCATTTGTCCATTTGTTGATTGGGTTATTTGTGTGTTTTTAAAATTTTTCTCCCATTCTGCATGCTCACTCTTCATGTTCTTACTCATTTCTTTTGTTGTGCAGAAGTTTTTTAATATGATGCCATTTTGCTCTTGATTCCTGGTTTCAGTTCTTGAATTTTAGGGATCTTGTTAAGAAAGTTGATGCCTGTACCCACACATAAGTAGGGATGTTGATTATATGCTGTTTTTCTGATAGTCACACATTGTCTGTTTTTATTCTTATGTCTTTGACGCAATTTATGTTGACTTTTGTCAAGGATGAGAAATAAATTCTAGTGCCACTTTTATACATACAGATAACAAGTTTTCCCAATGCCTTTTGATTAACAGACTATCTTTAATCTATTCTATGCTTTGAAACTTTAGTCAAATATCAGATGACTACATAAATGTGTATTTGTCTCTGTCATCTATTCTATTTATTCTATTCCATTGGTGTCCCTCTCTGTTTTGATGCCAATACGCAACATTTTTTTTTGGTCTGTATATCTCTGTAGATTAATTGAGATCAGGTGTTGTGTTGCTTCTAGCATTGTTTTTCTTGATCAGTATTGTTTTATCTATTCTAGGACTTTTTATCATTCCATATGCACTTTAGTACTGTTTCTTTCTACTTCTATGGCATTGGTGACCTGATGGGGATTGCATTGAAGTTGTCAATTTTTGCCATTCTGACAGTATTATTTCTGCCTATCCATGAACATGATGTGTCTGTCCACCTCCTAAAGTATTTTCAATTCCTTTCTTCAGTGTTACTCTCGTTTTCATTATAGAGGTCTTTATCCTTCTTGGTTTCTCCCAGGTATTTTTTTTAATGTTATTGGGAATGGAATCATGAATGGAATAGTTTTCCTGATTTCTTTCTCAGCAGATTCATTATTGGAGTATAGGAAAGCTATTGATCTTTGTATGATGATCTTGTATCCTGCTACATTACTGAAAAAAATTTAAATCAGTTCTAGAAGCATTCTGGTGGAATTCTTGGGTCTTTTTTGTTTAGAATTATTTCATCAGGAAACAGAGATAATTTATCTCCCCCATCATTTGTATCCCCTAAATTTCCGTCCCTTGCCTGATTGCTTTGGCTAGTGTCTCAAGAGTATAAGAGTATATTGAACAGGAGTGATAAGACTGAACATCCTTATCTTATTTCTACCTTTAGAGAAAATACTTTCAGTTTTCACCATTTAGAATGATTTTGACCTTGTTTTTTTCATATATTACTTTTATAATTTTGAGGCAAGTTCTTTCTATCCCTAGTTTCTTCATTTTGTTTTTTTTTAAATATGAATGGGTGCTGGATTTGTTGAAGGTTTTTCCTATGTCTTTTGAGATGATTATGTGATTTTTGTTCTTGATTCTCTTGGTCATGGATTATATTTATTGCTTTGTATATGTTGAAATAACGTTGTACAACATATGGAATGAAACCCACTAGCACATGGTGTGCAATCTTCTTAATGAGTTTTTGAATGTAGATTGCTAATGAATACACACTATGACTTCTATGACTTTTAGGAAAGGTCTTAAGAGATGATCTGAGTGTTGAGGCCTATCACTTGTTGATTTCCAATATCAGCCAATGAGTTAGTGGACTGACTTGCTAGGAAAATACCAAGAAATTAATAAAATTGAGAATAAAAATATGAAGGATTAAGGCAAGAAAGAGTTGTTTCTTTCTTTCTTTTTTTGAGAAAAGTCAGCATGAAGCACTTTTATTGCAAGAGTAAAGCTTGAAACTTATATGTGGTGTAGGGGAAGCAGGTGACAAAGCAACAATTTCTCTCACCAAATCACTACACAGGACAGTGAAGGATAAGAAGGGGCTGAGAGGACAAAAAGCCAGGAAAATTCGAGATCAGGAGAGCCAAGCATCAAAAATCAGGTAATGCTGAAGCTGTGGCCAGCAGCCTCTTCTGAAAACACTCAAAGATGTGTCATGTTCATTGGGTGTTGAAGTCTACAAACAGCATCCCTGGAAGGAAGGATACCAACAAAACTGGCATCACTCAATGTTGTCAGCAAAAATGATCCATCAAATTGAGAAACCAAGGACAATGTTGTCCTCCTGCAGCTGACAGTCTTCAGGTGGTAAAAAATCTTCTTCTGGATGCCACAACTCAAAAATGCAAACACTGACCTGTAGTATCTGTATCTAAGAATGGGGAATTTTGTCCCGCGAAGGATTTGAGAATTCTATCGTATGCAGAATGGGTGAGAGTACAGAAGAAACTTAGAAAGGAGAAATGTTATACAAGTGGAAACAATATTTTACACACACACACACACACACACACACACACAAAATTGTATTTATATATTGGGTTTAAATTTGTCATCACAGGTGTCCTTAAATCATTAATGGTATGAGATGTGAATGAGGAGTTAGATTTACTCTCTGTGTCTCCAGGGGATTAGGGAGGACAAATCAAAGGAAAGGGGCCATTACTCTGGAAATGAG
Organism: Glaucomys volans; assembly: GCA_020662805.1. Lineage (NCBI taxonomy): Eukaryota > Metazoa > Chordata > Mammalia > Rodentia > Sciuridae > Glaucomys > Glaucomys volans. Next base: position 7,510 of record JAJEJO010003603.1, on the reverse strand, counting down.
GTCATCTTGGCTTGCCAGAAGCCATTGCTCAAGGTAAGATTTTGGAGTTCTGTTCCCTATTGTATTATCTTCATAGTTTACATAGGTAATAGGTAGGCTTTCCTAGAAGAGCTTCCTACACAAGTTTCAGGAACAAACAAGAAATTGAAGTAGAAAAAACCAGGTTTTCTTCTGAAAATGGAAATAATTCTGGAACTATACAGAGCTGAAGTATATATCAAAGTGTTGGGGAAAGAGTTTTGTAGAGGAAATCCTCATGGAAAAGCAATGATCAAGGCAGCAGAAGTCCATCCCAGGAGAACTGGCTCATAGGTAATTCCAGGAAAGAGATAAGATAGTCATTGCATTTATGGACAACAGCCCATTTTGATAGCAGAAATAGTCATGTAAAGAATAAATGTATGGGGATTCAAGATGGGGGGCTAGAGGAAGGCTGCAATCCTACTTGCTCCGTGGATTCCTACTTGCTCGGGATTCAAACAGCAGGAATATGGCTCTCAATGAAATTTTATAATCAAATCACATATAAGGGGTCCCCAGTCGCCACTTCGGAACCAACTTTGCCGGGCTGGGCTCGGCCCGGCCGCGGGCAGCTACCACCCGGGAGCGCTGGAACCTGCAATGACTTCGGAGTCACCGACCAGGGTCTGTGCCAGCTAGCAAGTGAGTGCGGGTCCACAGCAGTGGCTTTAGAGTCACTGGCCGGTCTCCGGCACCAGCCAGCAACCTCCCAGGTGGAGACAGACCATCTCAGGCTGCCTGGGGCCTCCCTCGGCTTCTGGAGAGGTCTGGCCGGGAGCCTCTGGGGTCGCTGATTCCGGTGGGGAGTTTGGACCCCTCGGCGCCATTTTGCAGCTTCCCTGGCAGAGAGGGCCCATCTCTGGCTGCCTGGGTCCTCGCCCCAGTTTCTGGAGAGGTCTGGCCGGGAGTCACTGGGGTCGCTGGCTCCAGCAAGGAGCTTAGGGCCTTTGGTGCCAGCTTACAGTGTCCCCAGGAGAGAGCAACCACCTGCCACCGCCTGAGCCCCCAGC